>JAYESA010000021.1:10000-297500 GCA_036927795.1 Iris macrosiphon
TAACTGTTTGATTCAAAACAGCACCACCTCTATCAAATATACCCTGACAGTGGTCTATGCTAACTGCAACATCGTCAAAAGCCGAGAACTCTGTGAGGCCCTTACCCACTTCTCCTCCTCCAACTCCTAGCCTTGGATCCTAGCAGGGGACTTCAATGTGGATACCTCTAGCTCAGAGAAACTGGCCCCATGTGGAGTCAACTAGTTTGCTGTTAATGACTTTAATAGCTTCATCAGCGGTTTGGGGCTGATCGATGCTGGCTACAAAGGAGCAGATTTCACTTGGTGCAATGGACTGCTTCAGCACCCGAATACTTGGCAGAGATTGGACCGTGCTCTTTTTGACACAAACTTCCTCCTGGGTATCTCGGCTATTGAGGTCACCCACCTGACCCGCCTGCACTTAGACCACTCCGCCCTCCTCATCTCCAGCATCCCTCCCTCTACTCCCTCATCCCCCTTTAAATTCCAAAGGATGTGGTGTACCCACGAATCCTTCCTGGCTTTTGTCTTCTCCTGTTGGAATGAAGAATGCCAGGGCCAACCCCTCTTTGTGTTGCACAGTAAGCTCAAGAGACCGAGAAAAGCTCTTCGTAGTTGGAATTAGAATACGTTTGGTGATCTCCGTATCAGGAAAAGAGACCTTCAAAACTCCATTGACATTCTCGAAGATTCTCTCCAAGATCAGTGGAGTACCTAGGTTTGTAATGAGTTAGCAGATACCAAACACTAGCTCAGTGTGGTTTTGGGGCACGAGGAACTCCTTTTACAAATCAAGTTAGGATCAAATAGATCAAAGAAGGAGATCGTAACTCGTCCTTCTACCATGCTATTATCAAAGAGAGATCAACTACTCATAAAACTAAGATGTATGATCTTAATGGGAAGGAACTGGGGGATGATGAAGTCCTCAACACAGCAGTCACACACTTCTCTGAATTCTTTCAGCAATCCCCAGTCACAAATCCTGACGAGTTCATCAACTACATCCCTAACATCATCTCTGAGGCACAAAATGAAGCTCTTTGCAGGCTTCCCACTGATAGTGAAGTGCTGAAAGTTATCAACTCCCTCAACCCAAAGAGTGCCCCAGGCCCGGATGGTTTCACGGGTTTCTTTTACTCGAATTGCTGGAGTATCATCAGGGAGGATTTAATGGCTTCCATCATCGACTTCTTCCAGGGAATGCAAATACCCCAAGGTATCTCCTCCACAAATATGGTCCTGATTCCGAAAACCAACATGCCCAGGAGCTGCACTGACTTCAGACCGATCAGCCTATGCAATTTTTCTCACAAGATCATCTTCAAGCTCCTCTCAGACCGTCTCTCAGTGGTGCTCCCTGCTATCATTTCTCAGGAATAGTCAGGTTTTGTGAAAGTCAGGTACATCCATGAGAATATCAGTATAGCACACGAATTAATTGATGACATTGATGCAAAATCAGAAGGGGGCAATATGGCGATCAAGCTGGATATGTCCAAAGCCTACGACAGGGTGAATTGGAGCTTCCTTATGGCGGTGCTTCATAAATTTGGCTTCAGTCAGAAATGGATTGACCTCATCTACAGAGGTATCTCTAATTGTTGGTACTCGATAGCAATCAACCGAAAAATAGGAGGTTTTTTTCGATCCTTCAGAGGCCTGCGCCAGGGAGACCCAATCTCTCCTGCCTTGTTCATCATTGCTCAGGACACATTGAGTAGGAGAATCACTCACCAATGCAGCCTCGGCCTGATCAAGCCCTACAAGGCCAGGAGAAACAATCTCCCCCTATTTCACCTTTTTTATGCGGATGACAGCCTGATTTTCACCAACGGGGGCATGGGGAGCCTGGACCACCAGATGAAAACTCTTGAAGACTTTGCTGCCACATCTGGGCAGGTGATAAATAATTCAAAATCTGCTTTCATTGTTTCACACAAACACCACATGCAGGAGCAGGCACTCTTCATAGGCCACATGACTGGCTTCTCTCGGGACAGGCTTCCAATCAATTACCTAGGAGTGCCACTTTTCAGAGGTCAGGCAAAACCTGAATACTTCAAAGAGCTGGAAAACAGACTCAGGCAGAAGATTACGGGATGGAGAGGCAGGCTGCTCTCTTTTGGTGGCAAGATCACTCTTATCAAAAGTATGCTTACTTCTCTTCCTGTCCACACCCTCTCTGTCATTAGAGTTCCTATCAAGCATATCCGCGCTCTAGAGCGGATCATGGCAGATTTCCTCTAGAATTCTCATGAACTTCACCGTAGAAAGTGGGTGGCTTGGCACAAGGTTTGCAGACCCTTCGATGAGGGAGGTCTTGGCATCAGACCCCTGGGGCAGATCATGGAATCCCTTCATGCAAAGAGGTGCTGGTCCCTGATTTGCGGGCAGTCGATGTGGGCACAGTTCATGCTTCGGAAATATGGCGACCCTAGAGCTGAGAGTTACACCTCCCCGAGATTTCCCTCCCCCCTCTGGAAGGCCATCATGAAGACCTTCCCTTTAGTTTCCAGTCATAGTTTCTGGTTGCTTGGAAGAGGAGATATCACCATCTGGGACTCGAACTGGAGTGGCAGCTACATCCCCAAACCTCATTCGTTCCAGCTCAACCCCCTCATCCGGCAAGTGGTGGCTTTCCCGCTTCTCGTGGATAGAGATGGCAACAGGTGCGATGTTCGGACTCTTCTTCCATTGGAGGCCAGAGACAAACTCAAAGAGGTGGTTCTTTGCAATACCCCTGATAGAGTTTGCTGGGACCTGACTCAACAAGGTGACTTCTCCACTTCCTCTTACTGGCACTTGGTTAGAACTAAATATGATTCTTCTTCCTGGAGTACTTATTACTGGAATAAGTTTATTCCTCCAAACATTGGAGCCTTCCTCTGGAGACTAAGCCACGACAGTTTACCGGTGGATCTCAAACTTACAAGAATGGGTTTTAGCCTAGCCTCTAGATGTGTTTGCTGCATCAAACCCCAGCAGGAATCCCTGCTTCACCTCTTCATCCAGAGTGAGCTTGCTTCAGAGATCTGGGGTCACTTTGCAAAAGAATGCCGTCTCGAAGCCTCCTACCTATCCCTCAACCATCTTACTGAAATCTGGTTGAAGGGTACCTCTCTGGGGCAACTCTCGGGTATCTCCAGGACCTTCATCTTCGGTTGCAGCCTCTGGAAAATCTGGAAGCATATAAACTTGATCATCTATAATGAAGGCACGAGAAACACCAAAGATATAATCGGGAGAATCTCAGCACACCTTCAGATCTTATTGAGAGCCCACAACTTGACTAAGGATGACACTTTGGGTCCTATCTCTAGGGTCCTCTCTTCCCCTAGAGAAGGATCCAGATGGCAGCCACCTCTCTTAGGCTTAAAACTTAACATCTGCGGGATCATGGGTAGGGCAAACGAGATTGCAGGAGGTAGGATCATTAGAGGAGGAGATGGCCAAGCTGTTCTAGCCTTTTTCGAGCTATCCAGCAATGGCATCTTTTCAGTCCCCGAGATCGATATTCTGTTATTTTTCTTACTTTTTTGCAAGTTTTAAAACTTGCAGCTTACGGTGATAGAGACATCTTCTAGATACATTATTCAGCTCCTTAAAGAGACTGCCCCTACTCCTTGGAAGATCATGTATAAACTCCGTAAAATCCTATCCCTTACCTCTAGGGAGACCAGCTTCTCTTTAATCCCTAAAGAGGTCAATAGTGTGGCAACAGCTCTAGCTTCTTTGGCCTTGGCCACGAAAGAAGAACAGATATTCTCCCACACTTTGGTTCTTCCTCCAGAGATTGCACAGGTCGTCTCCAGGGAGCAGATGGGTAGTTAGTTTTCTTTGGTTTTTTGGCTTTGGGTTTTCCCACCTTTTGTAGGCTGCCTTGGGCTATCTCCCAGCGCCATTTGGTTCACTCCTCTCTCTCTCTCTCTCTCTCTCTCTCTCTCTCTATATATATATATATATATATATATATATATATATATATTTTAGATACTTTCTTCCTTCACCTCACAAATCCATATTCATGCCTAAATTGGTTTCCGGAGAGTGAATTCAATTCAATTCAACACATAAGCTATTTTTTCTACTAGACATACTTTTACTTCGAGACTTGCTTCCCAACATCTCTTCGTAAGCTACTTTCCAGAATCTACTTCTAAACATACTTCCAACATCTCCTCCTTAGCCACGTTCTGTTCAGAGATTTGTGACTATGGACCAAATTTTAACAGTAATTTGGTACAATAAAGATATACAAGATGAATTATCTTACCAAGGAGGTACAAATTATTTTATTTCTACGTATCAGAATATTATATTAGCTAGTTTACAGAATATTATTAGGAAACATTTTTCTATCAAATATGAATTTAAAGTAAGGTAATTTTTTACAGATATATTTTTAATAGCAGATATTTTTTTTACAGATATATTTTTAATAGCAGATAGTGAAGATTGAAATTTTATTGTTCAAAATAATTTAGATCATATTGTATAAAATTTATATCAATCCATCATTACCAAATAGCGACAAAAGTATTATTTTAAGTAGTCAATATTTTTGTAATAATCAAGATTTTAATGTTGGTCCTAGTTTATTAAAACAAATTGAAGAAAACGTTGACGCTGAAAATAGTGATATTGATGATGAAAACAGTAATAATTTAATTGAAGATTTAGATTATTATTTAGAGGATAATGATGATAATTTAAATGCTAGTACTCCTGAATTATTTGTTGAAAAAAAATTTGATTCTACTTCTGAAATTAGGAATTTTATTAGTGACCTAGCAATTTTCATTTACTTCCCCCTCCTCCTCCTCCTCCTCCTCCTCCCCTTTTTTTTACTCTGTGATTTCTCTTCTTCACCTGGCCCTTTCTCAGTAAAACCTAAACTCTAACCCCCACCCGATCACTTATTCTACATAAAATTCTCCCATCTACCTCATTGATTTCCTCCCACCGACTGCATTGATTTCCTCCCGCGGTCACCCCAAAAATCATTCTAGTTTAATTCCCTTTCGCGGTCAATGCATAGAAAATTCACACAACTATAATTATCTGCTCAATTAGACGTACTTTGGAAGAACATTTTTTTTTATAGAAAAAACTCCATTGCATAAAGCGATTTTGTGTGTATTTTATTTGAGTACTAATCAGCAAGTTAATCAATTACTTTGACTACTAATCAACAAGTTAATCAATTACTTTAGGTACTAATCAGTAAGTTATTTTTTTTTTTTTGGGGAACTCGTGGCTGTATGAGCCACATAGCCGGTCTGGTCCATACCCGTGGCAATAATTGCCACCCAGCCGGTACAGGAAAAGGGGGGGGGGGGGGAGGGGGGGGAGGGTGTCTCCCACCTTACCACTAGACTAAGGCTTCGGGACTAATCAATAAGTTAATCAATTACTTTATATACAAAAATTTATTTTTTTAAATGTCATTTTAAAGGATTTTTTTTTTTTACTTTTTAAGCAATTTATTAAAACTGTGTTTTTTATGAAATTTTCTTAGGGTCTACTTGGCAATTATAGGGATAGCGGTTATAAGGTATTTTTAGAGTATTGATTATGAGCAGCTATGAGGGATTCGATTTCGGATGGTTTTAAGTAGTGACTTTTAAACCAGTTTAACCCATACTTGATAATTCATTAACAACGATTTTGAGAATTTTTTACACTAATAAAATTACCTATATGTCCATATATAAATAAAATAATACAAACACACGAAATAATAAAAAGGTCTGAATGAAAATATGAGAAAAGTTTGGATATTTGATAAAAATAATAGAAACTCATGAAATAATAGAAACATTTGGATGAAAGTAATAGAATATTTTAACAACTTATCGAAAAAAGTAGCCATAGTTTGGAAGAACTAGAAGAGTAACACAGATGAAAAAAAATGATAAGATATTAGTAGCTATAATTATATATTTTTTATGAGAATATAAATATAATAAAATAATAAAATTGTTCAAAATTTGACGATTTATGATGTTTATAGAGGCACTTAAAATTATATCATATCAATTTTAGAAGATTTTTGAGCCGGTCCAACAGTGTTTCAAAAAAAAATAACAAACAACAATTTTTAAAATACTTCATAAACAATAGATTCAAAAACATCCATAAAAAATCGGTGAGATACTTAAAGTTTATTGCTTTGAAGTTGAACGAAAATATCCGTTCATTAAACAATATGCATGCACTTCGTATGAGAAAGTGTCAAGAGTTGGAGGTGCTTTATGCAAATAGGTATGTTTATAAATAAATAAATACTTGTGAGAAACTAAGCAGTAGCGCAACATATTATCATCCACCGTGTCGTCATCTCCATCAAACCACCCCCCCAAATTAAAAAAGACAACTCTCCTCTCCTCTCTCCATTTTTCATGGGCATTCACTTCCTCCCCCATGGATTCCGTCACCTCCCGAAACCCTAATCTAAGCGGTGACCGCACCCCATCACCACCGGCGACGACAGCACTCCCTTCTCCGAGCCGATCCAAGCCCATCAGCAGCTTCCTCCTCCACCACCTAACCCTCCTCCACTCCCACTTATAACCCTAACCCTAACCCTAACTTCTTCCTCAATGGCTTCGATCTTCGTCCACCACGTGGTCGGAGACCTGACGGTGGGGAAGCCGGAGGTGGCGGAGTTCCCGGAGACCGGGACGGTGGAGGCGGCGGTCCGGGCGATCGCGGAGTGCGCCGAGGGGGCGATCACGGTCTGGAGACCGGCCGAGACCGCCGCCGGGAAGAGTAAGGTGGGGAGGTTCGTTGGGATGCTGAACTCTCTGGATCTGGTGGCGTTCCTGGCGAGGTCCGGGGACCAGGAGAGGGCCATGAAGACGCCAGTCTCCGAGGTGGTCGAGCCCGATCCCAGGCTTCTCAAGGAGGTCGATCCCGGCACCAGGTCCGTCGGCTTTTCTCCATACTTTATTTTGTTTTGTTCGATTGTTGATTCTTTGTTCGATATTTATATGGTTCTTTGATGACAAAGACTGGATCTTGTGATCTATGCACACTTCGGCTTGTTTGTTAGATTTTGAGTCAATTTGATTCATATTGTTGGAAGTGGTATTTTTTAGTATTGTTAACCATGGAAGGTAGCTAGATTAATTAATTAACTTTGTTGATTTGGAAACTTTCGTAGGTATGAATTAGTAGATTTAGCTAGAAAGCATCGACACTCTAAGATCCATGTTGTATCCATGTTACATTCATGTATCAGACACGACTCTGGTGCTCAATAAATACACGATGCGCCCATGGCTTTCCTGCAAGGCCGGCCCAGGAGGTTGGGTGGGTTGCCCTAGGCCCCTGGCCGAAGCTGATTTTGGTTTCCCTTGACTCGACCTCTTGGGTGGCGCTTCTTTATGTGGGTGGGGTGGGGTGGGGTGGGGTGGGGGGGGGGGGTGGGTTCACCCGTGACCACGACCTCTTGCAGGTCACGCTAGGCCCGAAGGGTTGCCCTAAGCTGAAGGGGTTGTCCAAGTCCGAAATCTTGTCTAGCTTACTCTTGGGCCGGCCTTGCTTGCCTGCCTGTATCGAGTCTACTACAACAAAGAGCATCCAATTATATATTATAGTTCATGTATTTACTATAAAAGAGTTTACTTGGGTGAATAGTATTTAAACCCCAAATGCAATATAAGTTATGGGAGGATTGTGAGTAAATCTATACTACTGTATAATGAGAAAAGTTGAGGCTTCACCGTGAAAATTTTTGTTCCAAAAAATCTTTTTTTATGCTTACTAATTAAAATTGTTCATTAGATTTAATATCGGTAGTTACGTAATTACGTATAGAAGAATTTTTTTTTAAGGTAGCTGTTGTTTGCTCTTCCCAAGTATTATAAAATACCTACAAGGTACATGTATATATACTAGTTAAGGATAACCGTGCTTTCGTTGTAAGTCCTTTGTTTTCTTCTGAAGTAACACATGCAATTGTGTGTATATTCCTTAAAGAGACAAAATAAAATGTGTATGGATTGAGGATGCCAAATAGGAGGGAAAACTCTTTGTTGAGGTTTTGCAGCCAATCTTCTTTCATGGTCATTTGAACGCAAAATTAAATAGCTCGAAGAGAGATTTATCTCAAAATAGGAAAATAATTGATGATAAAGGCCAAAAGGACCTTCAAAGTTCAAAAGTACCTATTTATCTTATTACTTCTAGACAATCAGGATAAGGGAGGCCAATCTCTTATCCAGGAGCACTATGAAAAATGACGGGATAAAAAAGCTAAACAGAAAGATACAAAATAGTACGGATATTTCCAACAGAAGATATGTGCAAAAAGGAAAATAATAGAGTAAATGATCAATTATGCAAGTTTGACTATCTAGATCATTTGTCGTAGAATAACACGTGATTCCAAAGTTTGGCAACAACGTGATGTTGTTTCGAAGACCCAGCTGCTTTATTGGCAGCATTTGCCGAATAGGTATTGCTTCTCATGCACAAGTATGGATTGAGGATGCCAAATAGGAGGGAAAACTCTTTGTTGAGGTTTTGCAGCCAATCTTCTTTCATGGTCATTTGAACGCAAAATTAAATAGCTCGAAGAGAGATTTATCTCAAAATAGGAAAATAATTGATGATAAAGGCCAAAAGGACGTTCAAAGTTCAAAAGTACCTATTTATCTTATTACTTCTAGAAAATCAGGATAAGGGAGGCCAATCTCTTATCCAGGAGCACTATGAAAAATGACGGGATAAAAAAGCTAAACAGAAAGATACAAAATAGTACGGATATTTCCAACAGAAGATATGTGCAAAAAGGAAAATAATAGAGTAAATGATCAATTATGCAAGTTTGACTATCTAGATCATTTGTCGTAGAATAACACGTGATTCCAAAGTTTGGCAACAACGTGATGTTGTTTCGAAGACCCAGCTGCTTTATTGGCTGCATTTGCCGAATAGGTATTGCTTCTCATGCACAAGTATGGATGTTACCATATTCCCCTTGTCGCTTTTCCCATTTCACCAACTGGCCGATTGGATAGTTCTTGTATTTGATGTGTACTGACATCATGAGGCCTATAGGGACAGTTTCTTAGGGATATGCTTGACTATAATTCTTTGATGCGACGGCTTGTATTTTATTGTGCTGTTGCAATAAAAAACAATGTACTACTCTAAGAGCTTGAAAGGTCTTCCAAGTGTCCTGAGGCTCTAGCAATACAGGGTAGGCTGCACTGCTAACCCATACTGTTGATCTAAGTTGATGCACTTCGAAAGCAAAAGGAAAGATTTAATAGAAAAGGTTACTGCTGGCATCTTACGTAAATGTTCTCTGGAGCAGTGTGGTCATAAGGCGGAAAGCACGTTCAAGGGCTACAACCCCTGTATGGCTAAGGCACAAGCACTATTCCATTTAAACACTTTGTATTTGAAGAACATGTAAAGTATGCTAACAGCAGTTTTATTCATTCAATAAATAATGTACAATAATATTGCTCCTATTCTATTATAGTAGTACCTCCCCCCTTCTATTGTAAAATAAAATCATATTTTTGTCCTTTTTGTCGCTAAAATACGGAATTAGCAGCTAATAACTGCTGACTCAAAAAAAGGAATTTAAGAAGTCATAATTCTAGTTTGTGAAATCTACTCACTCATAAAACAAAATTTAAAAGGTCATAACAATTCAATAAAAAAGCCTTCCTATTTGAGAAGACATTTTAACAGATGCAGATTTACTGCGCCGTAATAGCGACAAAGAAGGTGTGTCCTAAGCACTAGAGGCATGCAATCCGTTAAAGGTGCTTCACCTTAAGGAATGTGATATTCTATGCCTTATTGCAATTCGCCTTGCACCTAGGCGACACTGCTATGGAGTTACTTTGGTCTATCACAGAGAAAAACATTCTAGCTTTATTATCTAGCAGCTCTAACTATATATTTTTCTTCTTCTTTAGATGGCGTCTCAAGTTAATAATATACATCTACATTACTTATTCAATAACATCGTTACATGTTGGACATAAGTTGAAAGTGGAACTGAATGAATTATCAAAGTGGAACTGATTGAATTATCTTGTTATTGATAAAACTGAAGCTGCATACGCTTGACTGAAACAGAGTAAAATGCTTAAGCTTTGACCAAGTTTGAAGTTCTATCAATTAATTAGTCAAACTACAATTCTTTATGGTCTCGTTATGTTATGTTTTCTGACATTCATTGCAACTTGTTTTCCTTCTAATTTTACTGCATCTCTTTCTGAAGCAGTATGCTGATTAATGTTTTAGTAATCACACATGCTCATGCCTGGTATGCAAAGAAAATGTGTGCTAAATTTACGTAGTGTGTAGCACTACCACATAATTGTAGGAGTAAACCAATTTGGACAGTCAATTTTTAGATGTTTCGATTGTTCTTATGTTTCGGGACAAACATGGGTCCTTTTTCTTCAAGTATTGAATTCAATTTATCCTACTTTTATATGTGCTTTGTGCTAAGGGCTTTGTGAATAAATATACCTTTGTTAATGTTACAGAGGACAAGGCCATTAACAAAGCTGAATGGAAGAGAAGGATTTAGATACCCACAAGGGATTTGTTGTTGTTCTAGTGGTGGTGCTGGCAAATAAATATACCTTGGTAAAAGACCAAGAGTAAAAACACCCATTACATATAATGATTTGCTTTATGTTTTAGTAAGGTACAGGCTAGGTCATTGAGTCATATCCTTGTGTAAGATTTGCTTAATTGATCAAAGTATGAGCAAATAATATACATCCTATTCTCATCTTGATGTAGCCAAAATAATTTCCGAAGACTGAAGAAGAATCAAACTAAGGTTTAAAGTTCTTAACTAAAACCAATATGTTTTCCCGTATCAGCAAAATTTTATAATAAGGCAGAATATTGACTTGCAGCATATTCCACTCTTTACCTAGTGATGCTGTGAAACAAAGAAAGGAGAAATGGAAGGTGCAAGAGAAGAGGCATGTGCACTAGTGTAAGCCTGAAAAGACAAAAGAGTAAAAGAGGAGGGAGGGAACGAGGGGTACTTATCTAGTTTCATCTTTTCTCCAGAAAA
This sequence comes from Iris macrosiphon, assembly GCA_036927795.1. NCBI lineage: Eukaryota > Viridiplantae > Streptophyta > Magnoliopsida > Asparagales > Iridaceae > Iris > Iris macrosiphon. The sequence goes on from JAYESA010000021.1 coordinate 21,051, forward strand.
TAATAGATAACTGGATATTAACTGAGAACTACATTAAACTATCTGCTATAAGGCTATATGAGAACAGGGATGGATATAATTTCTGGGTGTGTGTGAGGGTGCGTTGGTCTAGTTTAGCAAGTTGGAGAACATCTGTTTTCTTTCTCTGTCGTTCTGATTTCTGGCATTGCCCCCTGGATGAGAGGAACCTATGTACACAATATTTTCTACCAGGCATAGGTCGAACTTAGAGAGTCGAGCCTATGTCACCAACCTCTCGATCTTTATTGACGGCAAGGAAAAATGGATATTAACTGAGAAATACATCAGACTATCCGCTATAAGGCTACTTCTCATGAAATGCGGCCCCAATATTGTCGATTTGAGCGTTTGATGGCAAGACGAGCACTACTTATGCATTCTACAACCCTGGAGTAACTATCCAGCAATTCTTACTTTTTTACGTGTCTCTCTACTATAGTGATAAAGATCAAGCAAGCTATTATTGATCTATAAGGAAGACAATAGTCATCCAATATACGAATTTTGGGCCTACCAGTTACGAGGTTGATAACATAGATTATTTTCTGTTTGGGGTCTGCTCGCATCAGATCGGTGATAAGTATGCCCTGAAGCTGCTCACAAATTCTGGTTTACTTGGGAGCAGGTCACGTTTGGTTCCGGTAGTACCCTAATCCTACCTAAATTTCTTTAGGGTAAATAACAGAGATTATGTTCTGTTAGGGGTCTGCTCGCATCAGATCGGTTATAAGTATATACAGAAGCTACACAGATTCTGGTTTATTTGGGATCAGGTCAGCTTTGGTTCCGGTAGTACCCGAACCCTACCTAAATTTCTTTAGGGATGTAGTGTTGAACAATACCCTAGTAATAAACGGTCAGAACTGGACCAGTTTCTTTCAGGGTTGGATTACTAGGTAAACTTTGGGATTGGTGATTAGTATGCCCAGAAGCTACACACAAAATCTGGTTTACTTGGGAGCAGGTCAGGTTTGGCTCCGGTAGTACCTGAACCCTACCTAAATTTCTTTAGGGTAGATAACAGAGATTATGTTCTGTTAGGGGTCGGCTCGCATCAGATCGGTGATAGGTATATACAGAAGCTACACAACTTCTGGTTTATTGGAATCAGGTCAGGTTTGGTTCCGGTAGTACCCGAACCCTACCAAAATTTCTTTAGGGATGTAGTGTTGAACAATACCCTAGTGATAAACGGTCAGAACTGGACCAGTTTTTTTCAGGGTTGGATTACTAGGTAAACTTTCCATGCCTATTCACCACAGGTTTCCATTTACTCTTTTCAAGAAGCCAAATTTGTTGCCAATCCAGCTTTAAAACATATGAACCTTAAATTGTGTTGTACTAATTTGCTTTAGTCTACTCGATTGTTTCTTGAATTGAGTAGACTAAAGCCACCCTTAAATTGTGTTTGCACTAATTAGCTTTAGTCTACAATTGTTTCTTGATTAGTCCCAACTATAACCTATCCCTTACTATGTTGCTCATAGAAGTTTTTATTCTGACAACAGTGGCTTCTCCTAGAGCGTTCATTGAAAATAGCACTTTCTCCTCCTTTGTAAGAGTAATCATTTAAACACTGTATTTGTCCCATTGCATCTATAAAATTACATTATTTTTGTCTTACCAGGCTGATTGACGCTCTGGAGATGATGAAACAAGGTGCCCACCGCCTTCTCATTCGCAAGAGCCTCACCTGGAGGGGTGTCAGTAAGCGCTTCTCAATCCTCTACAACGGCAAATGGCTCAACAACTTAAACAACTCCACCAGCAGCAGCACCATCACTGGCAAACCATCACCATCCTCCCTATGCTACTCCGATGGCTACAAGTACTGTTGCCTCTCGCGAGAAGACATCATTCGTTTCCTCATTGGCTGCCTCGGTGCCCTTGCCCCTCTCCCCCTCTCCTCCATTTCCGCCCTCGGTGCTATCACCCCACACTACCACCATGTAGAAGCCTCTGCACCTGCCATTGAAGCTGTCCGCAGGCTCCGCCATGACCCAAGTGCCGTTGCAGTTGTCGAGACCAACCCTGATGGCACCCACAAGATAGTTGGGGAGATCTCTTCATATAAACTTTGGAGGTGCGATTACTTGCCTGCTGCCTGGGCCCTGGCTAACCTATCTGCTGGACACTTTGTAATGGGAGCAGAGGATAATGATGGCGGCTCAAGAGTAGACTCTCTCTCAAATCTATCAATGATTTCGTCATTCGGAGACAGTGGGGCCTCACCCTCGTCGAGGCCAAAGAAATTTAGCAGCAGGAGCATTGGGTTCTTTAGTAATCCACCTAGCCCGATGGCAGTCGGGGGACTGAGGCAATCAAGGAGGAGCATGTACCGGGGCAGGAGTGCGCCGCTGACGTGCAAGCACACAAGCTCTTTGGCAGCAGTCATGGCTCAGATGTTGTCGCACAGGGCGACCCATGTTTGGGTCACAGAGGCCGACTCGGAGGAAGATGATGTGCTGGTTGGTTTGGTTAGTTACAATGACCTACTATATGCTGTTACCAAGTTCCCAACAAGTTCTAGCGCTACGACTGCAAACACTTGATTTTAATAGAATGGTCATTTGTGTTTGTTGGTTGGTTACGATGAATGTGGGTGGGTTTTGATGGATGCATCCTGGTAATTTACTTGGGCGGTTATGGTTTGTAAAGTAAATAAACTCGGATAGGCTCTTTTGTTTCATGTGTAGTAGTTTTCCCCCTCGAGTGTGTATTTTTGATATGGTATGAGAAACGAGCCATTTTATTTACTTCGTTAGAAGAATTACTGGATGCAAATTCCAATCATGTAAACCTGATAGTTTATTTATCGTGCGGACTGAATGCATGATCAAAGTTATTGAACAGATCTTGAAATTGGAATTCTAGTTTCTCCAAATACCTATTGATGTTGGATGTTAGTAGCCTGGGATGAGTGAGTAGAGACGGACGGCCAGTATTTATAATTATTAGGCTCGATACTAAAATACATATCGATTATGGTTTAATTTGAAGTTCGGCTGTTCTTATTTTTCATCGTCTGATGTCCCAATTTTGACACGTTTTCTGGTTGGAAATTGCAGAACTGACTTTGCTTCTGGAGACGGTCATTTTGACTATGGGGTCATGGTGGGGAGCCTGCATGAGTCCGTATTTTGCAACAACAACAGTCTTTTCTACATTTGGTTTTGTGGGTGAAATTGATTGGATTAGGGGTTGCAATGTCCTTGTAGTATTCAAAGTATATTCTAACTTTATAATATGGTGGATCCTCCCTTGTTTATATCTAATTCGGCTAATTAGCCTTTAGATCTTGTATTTTATACAAGTTTAGAGTTTTAAACCCTAACATGTCGAGTTTGAAAGTTTGGACCTGAATTTTATTTTTGGTTTTATTTTTTCTATTATACACTCATTTCCAACATGAGTTGGTTATTGCACTAATACTCGTATTAAGGGTAAAAAAAAAATGATTAAAAAACAAATTGCAGTCTCTAAACTTTTCAATTAGACATAATAGGACTTAAACTTTAAACTGGTATAAAATTCATGGTCTAAACTCTAATTAGTCCTATCTAATAGTATTAATATTAGATTATATAATATAAAATTTGAACTTATATTCAACTTTTATATCACGTGTATTTCCTCTCCTTTTGACACTATTATTAACATCAAAACCTATTCATCACTCTCTCTTCCCTTTGATTAGATGATGTTTGGTTTGCGGATTTGAGGGAGTAAAGTAGCCTAAATTTGAATTTGGGACCAATTCACGTATTTGGTTAGAGGATTTGCAGACAAGATTTACCGTAACTCTCATTTTGACATCGGAGATTTTTTCTTCCACTAACTCTCATTTTGACATCGGAGATTTTTTCTTCGAAGTAGAGCGCAGAAGTGAGAAATTCTCATTCCCACTTCGCACGTTTAGTTGAAGGACTACTTTCTTTCTACTTTAACACTTTTCAAATCATAAAAACTACAAAAAGTTGCACTTTTCAATTCATGTCAACAATCATCAAAATACCAAATTTTAAGATTTCACTTCTAATCTCCACTTCTTCAAAACACACAAACAAAATAATTGAAAAAACATGCATATGCAAAATGTTGATTTTCATTTTTTTTTACTTCGCTGAACCAAACATCTCCTCGTAGCAACCACCAACTTTTATATATATATATATATATATATATATATATATTAACTGTACATTTCTTGGATTTTCACTCTCATTTGCTTAATTGGCAACCATCAACTTTTATATTGTATTATATGCTTCATAAATATATATTAATATTATTTTTATTTATATATGTATACATATAATCATACATATAGGCATAATATAACACACAAGGAATTAAAAAATTAAAAAAAAACTTTAAATACACAAACATGGTACAATTAAATAGGATATGATTTGTATTGATATTCTTTCGATATCTTAGTGATGACGTGAATTCATCCTTAACACCAATGAATAACTATTTCAAAAGTTTATCAATCTTTTTTTTTAAAAAAGTGATAAAATGTTAATGCAACAACTTTACATTAAAATAGAGAATACAATTTCGCTTTTGCTCACAGTTTCAGAAATATTTGTTGACATATAACAGAGGTGAGTACATCTCGATAGGGTTTCAGGAGTATTGCAGAGAGCAGGACATACAGAGAAGGTTGAAAGTTTTAGGATGTCCAGAACAGAACGGAATAGAGGAGCACATGAACATGATACTACTAGAGTGAGTTAGGAGTACTTAGTTGTAATCTAGTCTTACAGAGGACTTTGGGCAAAGAGTAAGTCATGCGTGCTATTTGGTCAACTACCATTTACAACCATTTGTCTTCATATTTATGGACATGGGAGTCAGTCAATTATGATTCTTTATGTGTGTTTGGGTACCCTGACTTTTCATTTGTGAATCAGAAGGATAGAACCAAGTTGGAGTCAAAGTCGAAAACGATTATTTTCTTGGGATCCAAATATAGAGCCCAAAGCTACAAGTTATGGAATCCACAAAATAGAAGGATGTTCATGAGACATGATGTGATCTTCGATGATGCTTCTATGTATAAAGATGTAGAAGAAAAGTATAAGAAGGCGAGTGACACATTAGGCGATACCGACTAAGTGAAGGTGGAGGTTCCTGGCGTTCATAAAGATAAGAACTTCGAAGAAACCATTACACCTATCGTTGCTGAGGAGGACGAGGGATTTATAAAGATGGATTATGAGAACCAACCTTATGAGGATTCGCATGCAACAACACTAAGGAAATTGTGGCGTACACACAAGTCAACAATATGATATAGCTTCGAAGATATGGTTGCATTTATCTTAGTCACAGATACGGAAGATCCAAGCAATTATGTAAATTCCCTCACCCAAATTTATGTATATATAGTTTAGTGTGATATTATAATTTATTTTGGAATAATTAGGGTTAGGAAAATGGAGTTATTATACATACTTCAATTATGATATCTTTGGTGCACCTTACTATAGTTTCAATATTTGGAACACTACACTAGCCCTTGCTGACCAACAACTTTCACACTCTTAATCCAGACAGACCAATCTTCAACCCTGACCCTAGTGTCACTCTCAAACTCACACTTTTGTATTCTATTTTTAGCTACACAACATTCTCGACAATTATGTAACGACCCATCCTGTTCAAACGGACAGCCGATTCAAACGGCGCAAGTGCAACGACCCGACCCTCTTTGCTCAGCGAGATGACTCGTTTGAGGCAAAAGAATTTTCAGACTTGGCCCTTCAGGAGTTCAGCGAGATGACTCGTTTGAGGCAAAAGGATTTCTAGACTTGGCCCTTCAGGAGTTCCGGCTTAGGCTTTCAGAGGCTCGCTCGGAGTATCGCTCGACCGAGGCAAATCATCGCTAAGGTGGGTGGCTACGATGAACTTGTCTTTGCTTAGCCAGCACACTTAAAATATAGACGATACATGCTAGTAGCTAGGTGAATTATCCCATGCATGCTAATAAAGAATACAACGCACCTAGCTAAGGGAATAATCCCAACTTGTATTGCTTGAACATGGAAATAAAACTTTGCTTATAATTAGACCCTTGCGTGCTACCTTTGTCTTGTGCAACTAGACCCCGCTATGCCTCGAGTAGAACGATATATACTCTCATAGTGTACTGTTCACTTTTTTACACTACACGTCCCTAGATCTTGTCGCTCGATATGTCCTTTACGGTTCCACTCCTCGCCTTACCCATAGGCCATGCCAAACGTAAATGCTTATATTTTCTTATGAATGAAATACTTGCCTGCTTATATGTAAACTTGTAATAGTTGCCTCATTTCAATATTTGCCACACAGACTATGCCACAATCAAGTAACACTATCCGTATCGTGCATGCATCGAGTTAGCCAGAAGACTATCAAATAGTCCTTCTGTGCAATATGAACCTGCAAGTATCCGGGACCATTAGGTCTCCAAGGCAATCTCTGAACTAGGGGAATGCATCATGTCAAGTTATACTCTGAACGAGAATCATGTCAATGAAAATCAAGAATCACAGCTCGCGGAGCAATGCTCGTTCAGAACAACAATCATGGATTATCATGTCAAGTTGTGTGAATTTGGAAGACCAAGACTGCGTGTCGTGGAAAACTTGGAATCAAGGGGGATCTTCGGATCTCGTTCCACGGACGATCTCCGGGGCACCGAGGCCGATCCGATCCGATCCTGATGGAACTATGGTATAGTCTTTCACTGGACGGGATGGCATGTAGCGACACATATACCTCCATAATCTGCACTCCGAGACTATAAATCGGTCATTTATGGCTATGCCAGTGATAATTGTTCATATAGATAAGTTATCATCGCTTAGCGGCAATCCGCGTGTGAGTCATTGCATCACATCGAGAATATTTGAAACACCTGAACGATCATGAGTAAACACTTGTATATATGGAATACTTCAACATCTTCTGTAATACACCTGATAATTCGTGTAACTCGTGCACCCAAAACGTAACCTTGTTCACGACACTTATGTTTGCATATGCTACTGCCCCTGGTTTTTATTATAAATGCTTGTGCTTGAATTAACTTGGTTTTTCTTAGACAGGGAAGGACGGATGGTAAGTTGGTAAGTCTCGCCATATTTCTTTATATCGTACGGCTCACTACTACACGAGTTAGGCTATTCATCATTGCCATAGAAGTGATCCTAAGGCAAGAATAGAAAGATTACTTAATAGATGGTGCACGGAACCTATATAACGTATTTGAATTTGTCGAGCGGGCGAGAAGTCTCCCTACCAGTGCATTCATGTATTGATAATCCACCAGATTGCTTGCAGGGTACGGAAGAACCTCATTTGGTGCGGATGCCTCCTTCGTGCGTACTAAGGCGTAGAGTTCACTCTGAAGCCTTGGAGCGTTGCGTCCATAACTGAAGCACATATACAAGACATAATGTTGGAACATCGTCTATACATCATTCCATAAATGTAGCCATTTGTCACGCTTTTACTGTTTTAGAGAGATAGAGAGAGAGAGAGAGAGAGTGTGCTCGAGCGACTTGTAATCTTGGCCTAGTGCCGCTTGTAAAACTTGTTCAATATCAATAAAAATCTTGTTCTATTTCTACACTTGTGTTATTCAATGCTTCCGCTATTGACGACTCTGTGAACTTGTTACCAATCGCCTGTACGTTTATTATTCTGCTGCACTCGGACAATCTGTACGACTCTGTGGCTTAGACCTCTTACCACATGTATGGACAACGACCTTGCATGGGCGCGGCCTAAGCTCGTGCGGCATCACGCCCGGATGGGACAAGCGATCGTCCCGCGGGAGCGCTGGCACTGTGATTCACGCCTAGCGGTGACGGTCGATTGCCTGCGGGAGATCGGAGCGTGACAACTTATGCGTCATAAAATCTCAACTTTTCACCTAGTGACCGTAGCTTGGATTTCTTATGCAGAACACTGACCAGATTCCTACAACAAAATGTCTGACAGTAATCTACATTAAGACTACCCTAACCTAATACTTTGGGTCACATCTATTTTTATATATTTTATATGCTAATTTAATAGATGTTACACATTGAACCCTTTGAGCTTAATTTGACTCAACCTAGAGCCAACCCACAAACCCAACCTTAAAAACCTAATTAAGTGGTCAAGTAGAACACCAAACACCCTCTCTAAACTCACAAAACACCAAACACAATAGTCCATACACCAAAACCTATTTTTAGAATAATGGATTCAGCATATAATCCCCTCTCCTTTCATCTCCCCACTCACACAAAAGTATGTAACCCCCAAACTCTTATTATTCCCACTAGCAAAAGTTGTAACTCCATACTCTTTTTCTTCCCACTATGCTGTCCATAACCCCCCTCTCTTCACCTCCCCCATAAAAACCACCTTAAGAACACTTCTTCCTAACTCTCTTTCTCATATTTTCTATTCACAAACCATATCCAAATTCCTTCTCCATCTTCCTCCACACCTCCATCTATCCAACCCTACCCAGGCTCAATCCGAATTTAGCAATACTCCCACCAATCCATCCCTATGTCCCTCTACAGTAAGTATTTTTCTCTAAAATTTTGTATACTTCTTTCTCTCCCTGTCCTTATCACTTTCTCTTCATAAATCTTCCATAAAACTTACTCTAAGTTCCTCAAAATAGCTCTCCATCAGAGGTGTCCAGGCTGAATTCGAATTTAGTATTTCCTCTTCTCAGGCCGCTCTACCACCTCCACAGCCTCCAAACCACCACCACAACACCCAAATATCCTTTCCATACCTCTTCTTAACAAGTTTCCTTTACAACTCACCACATAAATTATCCACAACTCCCCCAAACACCCCCTATAAACCGAAGACACCCTGCTGAACCCGCCAGCAATATCACCACTTCAACACCTCGTTGCTCCACTTCCAGCACCAAAACCCCTTAAACAAATACCCTATACTCATATTATACCTCTTACCCTAATCTATATAAGTCTCACAATACTTGAAAAAATGTTTTGAAGTCCCGGACAGCAGCTACGAGCTGAAGTGTCCAAATCTGGACAGATTTGTGCAAGCAATGCACAATCCTCTTTTGCCTTCCCATTTTACTTTGGTAAGAGCTCAAAATACACCTAATCAACTCTATCTGCATGTAATTCATATCCCTCTTAAATTTTACCAACCTTCTATTCATATTTTTTATGATATTACACTAAGAATACTTACTACTTCTCATGTTTAGACTTGAATATTATTTTTGCACTTGTTGTCCTATTCACTTTGCCATGATCTAAAACCCAAGCAACCACTTGTAAAATATAATTTTTACTCCAATTGTCACTAAATTTTAGAATATATAAGTTTTTTTAGGGTGTTATATATAAATAAATGCATGGTTGAGACATGATTAAATATTGTACAACTAGTAGTGCACTTTGCCTAGGTTTTGTGCTAGCTAGTTTTAGTATTTATAAACTCTGTTAGAATGTAGAAGATGTCATACTAGGGTTATGCACTAGTTGTAGTAGTATTTGCACACATGTTTCATGACAAATGCAAGTTGGGAATGAGGTATATGCCATGATCATATTATAAATTCAGATTTGATTTTTCTATGTATACTTGACATTTTATAGTATAAAGAGAATTGTATATAGTTGGATGAATGAATATAATTGAGGAATAGAGTATGTGATTGTTTGTGATGACCCTAATTTGACCTATTATTAACGCACATGTACATATTTTAATAGACAAAACTAACCCTAGGTTGGTTAACATAGTTTAACACTTAGTGAATACCAAGGTTAATGATATGTTGTATATGGAAACCTAGGGTGAGAACACCTAGTACCTACATGAACCTTCGTTATAATCATGTTTATGTTATATAATAAGTTGTACATTTAGAGGACTTGATGATGTTATGTGACTAGTAGGCTTGGTGTTTACACACTTTCTTGGTCATTGACTAGTAAACCTTAGCCAACCTACTTAGTTAGAACCCCTAATTATTTTAGACTAAAAATAACTGATAGCATTGTATAAGTTGTACCTTTAATTAATTTAGACCCTAATTGTCTAATGATTAATGATGTAGAGTAGTTTTACTCTTGTGTATGCTTAGTGAACCGTGTCATAGTGACTGATTTTATAATATTATATATTTAGGCTCTTGGGATCGCACGAGCGTGGATTCAAGAGCAGGTTCTTTATATTATCAGCTTGGAGTTTTAGGCAAGTGTACCTTGCCTTTGTTACAGTATTCTGTGCTTATTGCTATTACTAGCTTTTGATATTATATTTTTAGTTCTTTGCATATATGTTATTGTGACCCTAGGACCGTTGCGATACTTAGCGTCCGAATTATATTCGGGTGCCGACTTCAGTACGCAGAATCGGGTATCGTTTGATTGCATTATCATCGTATTCCTTTGTTCGTACTAATTCTTATACGATATACCTTAGGACATTGGACACGACTTGCATGTACATAAACCTTACTTGAGACATTAGAGGTTTTCAGCTTCTGTGTCAGGATTTAGGATCCGTAACTTGAGATAGTTGACATGAGTTTATCTACACATTGACTCGAGACATAGTTAGTGATTGATCTTGCATGTTATGGACATGAGACGTGAGATACATGAGGACTGGGGAGAACCTACAGTACCGCTGGACTTTCATACAATACTTGCTACCGATGCTTGCGCTTCAGACCCTATAGTGCTGCAGGTACCTTGACGGGGCCTGTATGCACCTACTACTACTACTACTACTACTACTACTACTACTACTACTTCTACTACTACTACTACTACTACTACTACTACTACTACTACTATTAGCTATATTTGTGTCTATGCAGACCTACAGGCCCATGTGGTTTAGCGGACGAGTACGTTCTCACTTGCATTCACTTAGCTGGTTATGATAGACACCCTTGAGCACATTGCTTATTATTTTATTGTTACATTGTCATGCTGTTTCTTGTACCATGTTACGTCCCTCTGAGGTCTTGGTCCCTTTCCAGTTTTGCAGCATAGATCGTTATGGAGCATGCCTGGACTTGCTAATGCATGTTGCCTTGTTATAAGAACATTGGTACCAGGTACTTATATTATTTCTACCGAAGATATGTTTATTTATTTATATTGTTGATTCATCTACTGTTATAGCCTAGTTTTTATAGACTTATATTTTTTTCTCGAGTCTATTCGACTTTGTGTGTTACTGGGCGACCGACTTTAGCACATGTACCTCATTCTTCATATATTCTGTTCATTATGGATTGAGACATAGATATATTTACTATTTTATGTAGATAGTGACAATGATATTACATCTTATACATATTTGAGTGAGACCAGAGTTTGGTCGAATGCAAAGCTGGCTTGTTTTGTATTCCTAGTCCTACGTATTTTGGGACGGGTGTGATATATTTTTATGGTGGCCCATGCAGGTCATGATTAAATCTTTTCGGTTACTTTTGGGTACCAAGCGAGCATGTAATCAGGATTTGCAGTATTAGTATCTCAAACCACAACTGATTTAATTTTTTTTTTAGCATTTGATTATCGCCCTTGGACTTCATAATTGTACTCGTTCAATCCCCTCGATATCTTTATTATTGTTTATCATCTCTCCATATTTCAGAGAGATGGACGTTCGTACGCGGTGTTTCCTCCAGAAGCAGATCCTTGTCAAGGCGGAAGAAGACATACTGATATAAAGTTTTGAGAAGATGGTTACCCTTAGTAGGGTAGGTAGATAGGTTATTCCTATATGTTAGAGCTAGTATAGATTGTTAGCATGAGAATTAAATATAGTATTAGAGGCCTAGAACTAATAAAACCTTACCCTTGCTTAAGGTAGCAGTAATTTAAAAGTATTAGAAGTTAGAAAGATGGTTTGATTATAATGCTCTGGAGTTTTTTATGGAATACATAGCTAGATGCTAAGGATTAGTTGTGGCCCATGGTGGTGATACAAAAAATGTTATTATGACCTTAAAAAAAATAAAACTTTACGTAGCAGGCCATAGTGGTTAAATATCTAGTTGTCTTGTGACTTTTAGTATCAAAACTAGATCTTACGACCCCCTTAAATTATTGATGACTATATGTCTGGACTAAATAGATATGTAGATTACTAGACATAATATTTGATTAATTAGATAACTCGAGTACTAAAGTATAGCTTTCAAAATTAAATTAGATGTACTTGATTATTTGGGTTGTCAGTGTTAATTGAACAAGTGAGTTTCACCCGTGATTACTTAGGTAGATAAGCTAGTATCTATGATAGAGCAAATAGGTTGAAGGATGAGAGTTTTGATAGATGTTATAGTCTTGAGTTAGATATAGTGAATTACCTATAATAGATGACAAGTAACAAGATGGTAGCCATATAGTTTGGATGAAGAATATACATGGAATAAACTAGGAGAAATCTCAGGTTCAAGGTGAAGAAGGTAGAATGGTAATAAGAAGATATTCACGATGAGTACATGACCTTGAGCATTTTAAATTAAGAGAAGGATCTAGGAAGGACTGGAGATTTTATCACTCGGTAGTGGCTAGAAGATCTATACTACGAAGCAGAAAGTACTGGGTCATGAGTGGCGAAGCTTATAGTTGAAAACAAGATTAACATACTAAAATGATATAAAGGTGCGTAAGAAACAAATGATAAGGAAAATATATTAAGGTCACATAATCCAAGGAGAAGGCATTGTGATATGGACTTGAGGGATAATAATTTTAGTATTTATGAATTGTAATACTTTTAGAATTTTGAGAATTTAGTGTCACTACCGTATTTTCTAGAAAAGGGTATTTTGGTCATTTTATAATTAATTGAATATTGTGCATGTTAAATATTTATTTATTATATTATTTATTTATTATTAGCATGATAGATTTATTTTTTGGACTTGTGTTAGTGGACCTAACTAGTTTAGTTTAGACTCATGGACCAACATGTATTAATTGTTAGAATTGAGCCCAATTAGAAAGCCCATTAATTAGGAGGATGATTAAATTAATTAAACCATTGGGCTAGAAGCTCCTCTCCTTAATTAATTTCTTTATGAGAGGCCCCAAGGGATTTTTAGACTTTATATAGTAGCTTGAGGGAGGGGGCAAGTGAGGCCTATATAAAGGGGATGAAAACTCTCTCTCTTTATTTTTCATTCCAAATTTAGATCTAGAATTTCCCTCAACCAAATTTCATCAAATCCCTACCAAATTTTCACCCATTTCCTTTCTAAATCACCATTGGAGACTAGAAGAGTAAGGATCTAGAAGGAGGAAGCAAGGATTTACAAAGAGGAGCAAGGATCTACAAGTTGGAAGCTAATTTTACCAATTTTGGAGGTTTCATTGGGAATCCATCTCCCAATAGGTATAATTCAGTTTTTTCCCCTTAAATAGCTTCTAAATCTGAAATTTAATCATGAATAATCAACCCATATGTATGTACTACCCATAGGATTTAGTTTTGTATTCATAGGAGACCTATGGAGAAAGTTATGGTGCTTTTTGTGTCAATTTTGGGGGAATTTCGAAAATGACTTTTGTTGTGTATGTCAATTGATCCTATAGATCAATTTGGCATATATTTATGTGTTTGGGGCTAGTGTCGTATCCACAATTGGGTACGTGTAGGTCGTATCCCAATAATTTGATGATACGTGTTATTTTGGGGGGTTTCCTCCGACACGGGACTTTGTACATGTCGTATTTTGACACGGACACATAGATCTACATTTGACACTTTGTTTTGTTCATAAATATTATATGTGATTTGTTTGTGTCCTTCGGGGTACAATTGGATGTGTGGTGGACTTGTGTCGCAGGCGTATCCTAGATCTAGTGGGATACGGTGTGATACTCTCCAATTGTGTTGTGTTTATGTGTAGATCTAATTAATTGTGCTTTAATTCTTGAATTATAATTGTGTATTTATCTATATATATTATATATATATTATGTATATTTATTATAGCGTTTATTGTATCATAGATCTATGTATTAATAGAATATATATTGTGTAGCTTTCTTCTACATGTATTAATATATATGTTATAATATATGTTAGGGATGTAAATATATGTATATGTTTTATATAATATATGTGTATATTTAATTAAGTAGTTAGATTATTTATAGTTATTATATGATTATTTATATATAAATGTATGTAGATATATATTTATAAGTGGTAGCATATGTATATATAATATAGTAGATATATTTATATGTGGTTATAAATATAGTTATATTATATATTGTTATGTATTTATATTATTGTATGATTATATATATATGTATACATATATGTATAGTTATATATACATATTACTATATGTGTGTATGTGTGTTACTATGTGGTATTTTATACAATTTACTATGTATAAGTGTATGTATAGTTATATATAGTTATATATATATATATATATTGTATAAATATATATTTTGGGTTTTATATATGTATTTAAATATTTATTGTATAAATATATATGGTGGGTTATATATATGTATTTATATATATATTGTATATATATATATATATACATATATTTTTAGTGACAGCAGCGAGCCAGAAGTGTCGCAACAGCAGCAACAAATGCAAATAATAGCAGCTTTTCACCGACAGCAGTCAGCGACAGCTGCAGAAAACTGTCACAGAAATAACAGTGTATCAGCAGAGTATCAGAAGCTTCAGCGACAGTTTTTAGTGACAGTGCAGAAAATTATCACAAAAACTGCAGTGTATCTATATACACAGCAGCTTTCTGCGACAGTGGACAGGGTATTTAGCGACAGTTTGGCAGTTTTTAATATATTAGATATTAATATATATATAGATATATATGTATATATATATGGTAATTAATATATATATAAATATGTTCATAATTTCTATTTCTATTATAGTATACTATATATGTATATATTTAGTTGTAGCATATAAATTTATTAGAATAGTTAGTATATTTTAGTTATCAATTGTTATGAGTATCTTTTATATATTATATATTTGTAGGTATGTATGTACATATATATGTATTAATAGTTAGTGTGTAGTTGGTAGTTAGTATTATTCTATTAGTACATACTAGAGTTATATTGGATTAATATATGTAATTATTGATGGGTAGTTAGTATATATATGAGATTTTGGCAATTACCTTGAGATACCAAGGTAAGTATCAAGATATACCAAGGTATGAGTAGTAGGTATTGGCATAAGTAATATGATAGTTGTAAACTAATTATGGGTTGGTATTAAGGTGACTAAAATAAGGTATATAGTATTATATAAATATTAAATACATAATAGTTTATCATTATTGTTGGGTAGTTAGTATAAATAAGGTTTTGAATTTATCTTGAGTTGCCAAGGTAAGTATCAAGGTATTGGAGGATAATCAAGGTATTGGGTTTGGATATTAAGATAGAGGTTTAGTATTGCGATACCAAGTTGGTTCGAAACCAAGGTATCTATTTAGCATTTATAATTAGGATTATATATATATATATATATATAATATTGTTTGATATGTACATATGTGTTATATTTATCCCTTGTTTGCGTATCCTGAGATACGGTATCTTAGTATCCTAAGATGTAGCTTGTATGACCTAGATTCATAGTGTGTGAGCTCAATATCTTTGAGTTAGACTCATGCAACCTAGAAATAGGTAGTTGACCATAATTTGACTATAGTTGACCATAGTTGACTTAGAGTTGACCTAGTTTGACTTTTGACTTAGAAATAGTTTTATGACCTAGAAATTGACTAGTTTAATTTATTTCTCTTCCCCAAAACTTGTATTAATGCAATATTTTATATATAGGTCTGTGACACCAGTTCGAACATCATTTTTTATCATTTGCTCTGGACCACAGGCGAGTATATTCTCTGATAGTTTTCATTATTTGAGTACTACTATAATTCAAGTATTTAGAAATGTTACTTATGATTCTTGACACGATGGTACACGGATTGGTATTGTTATTGGATCGTCAGTCATGGGATGTTATCTTGATTATGGAGATGGTATCGGATACTGTCCTTGTTGGTATTGGATAACATTGAATATTGTAGATTAAACATTGGATACATTGGCTAGTGACGTGTCATGATTCGATCCATCATATCAGTCGGGGTGGAGGAAATACCAATTAAATATGTGATCAAGAAACTATCGGCTAGTAGTGTAATCATTGGCTACTAACTAATCATGCAATTCACGTATGGTTGAGTTAGCTCCTTAGTGTAATCATTGAATCTCCCAGGCCGATCACATATTTAGTTAGTATCTCAAATCACATAGTTATTATATATTCCATTATTCAGTTCATTGATTAACTTATTCTATTCTGACATTATAGTTTATTCCTTTATTCTTGTACTTATTGATTATATTCTGTTATTAGTATTGCCTATTCTTTCATTGTTCTTGATTATCAGTTATATCCTCATCGTAGATAGCATCTTCTATTCTACTGCTTTATAGTTTTTGTCAATTAATTAGAACTGCTATTGGGTTGTATTTCGCTCTATTCCTGACTGGAAAATATTTTTCAGAGGATCCGGGAGATAATTAGATGGTATAGTTGACCAAGACAGTGTTCTACCGCCGATGCTGCAGTTGGGCGTTGTTCCCGACTTGCATCCCTACACTGGGTACGGGTCATGACATTTAGTGTGAGTAGAAATTATTGATCAGTCTCGAAGTGATACGAATTTCAAGAAATTAAACACATATTTAGAATCACATAGTAGCTTGTTGGTCATTCTGTAAAGAACTATCACAAGACCCTTAGATTATAGATTTACACATGGTAGGGGAGTATAAATGGAAGATATAAGTCATATAGGAATGATAGCTGAATATTGTGGGTTTACACATAAACTGATTAGGGCCAGGGACTTAGATTTTTGACTAATAGGGTATGAGCTTGCTGGACCTATCCTTAGTAGTAGGTGATGAGAACATATTTCCAATTTACCATAGCCGATGGATTTTTGGATTTTATAAATCTTATTCTCATTATTGTATTTATCTAGAATATTTAGAATGATTGAATAGATATTTGTTACTTAATTTATATATATATATATATATATATATATATATATATATATATATATATATATATATATATACTACGTATTTGAATAAGGGGCTTATGTCATATTTTATTATATGTATTTCTCCTAGGAATTATTGAGTTGAGCTTCTAGACTATGTATGACTGACTGACTATATTAGACTTATTGATGCTAAGAGCAAATATAAGAAGTTAGGTTAGAGGATTTTATTAGGGATACTATAGGTTGATGACATTGTACCAAGGAAAGAATGAAGAAATAATAACAGTCTTAGCTGTAGAATAAAGAATTTAGATACTACATAGGTAGCCTTGAAGATTTTGTGCTTGTAAGATTTTAGTACCTAACCCATGCACTCCTTCAAGAGTTATGGTATGACATCATTTTTCTTGTAGTTATTGGAAGATTCAAACTGAGTTTGTGTTGCGGCATCCTTGTGTAACCTAGGCCTATAGGTGGTAAATTTTTCTAGATGACGATTAGCATGATAACAATAATGAAATAGTACATGGTTGTGAGAAGATATTTTGAGAACCAACAACCTTAGACGATATAACTATATGTATATAACAGTTTAAAGTTTTTAGAATGTGTAAGAGTAATTACCAAGATGTGTTTATATATTTAGAGATATGATGAGTACGGTTGGAGAGATTGATTTTGAATTTCGAGGACGAATTTTTTTTAAGGTGTATAGATTGTAAACCCCCTCACCCAAATTTAGGTATATATAGTTTAGTGTGATATTATAATTTATTTTGGAATAATTAGGGTTAGAAAAATGGAGTTATTATACATACTTCAATTATCATATCTTTGGTGCACCTTACTATAGTTTTAATATTTGGAACACTACACTAGCTCTTGCTGACCAAGAACTTTCATACTCTTAATCCATACAGACCAATCTTCAATCCTGACTCTAGTGTCACTCTCAAACTCACACTTTTGTATTCTATTTTTAGCTACACAATATTCTCGACACTTATGCGTCATAAAATCTTAATTTTCCACCTAGTGACCGTAGCTTGAATTTCTGATACAGAATACTGACCAGATTTCTATAACCAAATGTCTGACACTAACCTACATTGAGATTACCCTAACCTTATCATTTGGGTCATATATATTTCTATATATTTTATATGCTAATTTAATAAATGTGACACATTTAACCCATTGAGCTTAATTTGACTCAACCTAGAGCCAACCCACAAATCCAACCTTAAAAACCTAATGAAGTGGACAAGCAGAACACCAAATACCCTCTCTAAACTCACAAAACACCAAACACAATAGTGCATACACCAAAACCTATTTTTATAAGAATTTATTCATCATATAACCCCCTCTCCTTTCATCTTTAGACTCACACAAAAGTATGTAACCCCCAAACTCTTCCTCTCCCGACTAGCAAAAGTTGTAACCCCAAACTCTTTCCCTTCCCACTAGGCTGTCCATAACCCCCTCTCTTTACCTCCCCTATTCAAACCACCTAAAGAACACTTCTTTCTAACTCTCTTTTTCACATTTTTTATTCACAAACCATCTCTAAATTCCTTCTCCATCTCCCTCTACAACTCTATCTATCCCACCCTACCCAGGCTGAATCCGAATTCAACAATACACCCACCAATCCGGCCTTATGTCCCTCCACAGTAAGTATCTTTCTCTTAACTTTTGTATGATTCTTCCTCTCTCTGTTCTTATCACTTTTGCTTCACAAATATTCCATCAAAACTCACTCTAAGTTTCTCAAAATAGCTCTCAATCAAAGGTTTTCGGCTGAATTCGAATTCAGTGTTTCCTCTTCTCAGGCCACTCCACCACCTCCACTGCCTCCAAACCACCGCTAAAGTACCCAAATATCCTTTTCCTACCTCTCCTTAACAAGTTTCCTTTACAACTCAGCACAAAAATCACCCCACAACTCCCCCAAACACCCCCTACAAACCAAAGATACCCTGCTGAACCCGTCAACAATAGCACCACTTCAACACCTTGTTGCTCTACTTCCAGCACCAAAAATCCTTCAACAACTATCCTATACTCATCCTCTAATTCTCCCCTAATCTATCTAAGTCCCACAAAACTTAGAGAAATATTTTGAAGCCCCGGACAGGAGCGACGAGCCGAAGTGTCCAAATCTGGACAGATTTATGCAAGCAGTGCACAGTCCTCTTTTGCCTTACCATTTTACTTTGTTAAGAGTTCAAACTACACCTACTAAACCCTCTCTACATCTACTTCACATCCCTCTTAAATTTCACCAACTTTCTATTCATATTTTTTATGATATTACATAAGAACACTTACTACTTCTCATGTCTAGACGTGAATGTTGTTTATGCACTTGTTGTCCTATTCAATTTGCCATGATCTAAAATTCAAGCAACCACTTGCAAAATATGATTTTTACTCTAACTGTCACGAAATTTTAGAATATATAAGTTTTGCTTAGGGTGTTATATATAAATAAATGCATGGTTGAGACATGATTAAATATTTTACAACTAGTAGTGCACTTTGCCTAGGTTTTATGCTAGCTAGTTTTAGTGTTTATAAATACTATGTTATAATGTAGAAGATGCCATTCTAGGATTGTGCACTAGTTTTAGTAGTGTTTGCACACATGTTTTATGATAAATTTAAGTTGGGAATGAGGTATATGCCTTAATCTTATTATAAATTCATATTTGATTTTTTTATGTATACTTGATATTTTGTAGTATAAAGAGAGTTGTATAAAGTTGGATGAATGAATATAATTGAGGAATAGAATATGTGATTATTTGTGATGACTCTAACTTGACCTATTTTTAACGTTCAAGTGCATATTTTAGTAGACAAAACTAACCCTAGGTTGGTTAACATAGTTTGACACTTAGTGAATACCAAGGTTGATGATATGTTGTATATGAAAATCTAGTGTGAGAACACCTATTACCTATATGAACCTTCATTATAACCATGTTTATTTTATATAAGAAGTTGTATATTTAGAGGGCTTGATGATGTTATATGACTACTAGGTTTGGTGTTTACACACATTCTTGGTCCTTGACTAGTGAACCTTAGCCAACCTACTTAGATAGAATCCCTAATTATTTTAGACTTTAAATAACTGATGGCATTGTGTAAGTTATACCCTTGATTAATTTAGACCATAATTGTCTAATGATTAATGATGTAGAGTAGTTTTACTCTTGTGCATGCTTAGTTAACCGTGTCATAGTGACTGATTTTATGATATTATATATTTAGGCTCTTGCGATCCCACGAGTGTGGATTCGAGAGCAGGTTCTTTGTATTATCAGCTTGGAGTTCCAGGCAAGTGTACCTTGCCTTTGTTACAATATTCTGTGCTTATTGCTATTACTAGCTTTTGATATTATATTTTTAGTTCTTTGCATATATGTTATTGTGACCCTAGGACCGTTGCGATACTTAGCGTTTGAATTGTATTCGGGTGCTGACTTTCGTACGCGAAATCGGATATCGTTAGATTACATTGTCATCGTATTCATTTATTTGTGCTAATTCTTGCACGATATATCTTAGGACACTGGATACGACTTGCATGTACAGAAGCCTTACTTGAGACATTCGAGGTTTCCGGCTTCTGTGTCAGGATTTAGGATCCGTGACTTGAGTTAGTTGACATAAGTTTATCTGCACATTGACTCGCAATATAGTTAGTGATTGATCTTGCATGTTATGGATATGAGACGTGAGATACATGGGGACTGGGGAGAACCTATCGTACCACTGGTCTACCACACAATACTTGCTACCGATGCTTGTGCTTCAGACCCTATACTACTGCAGGTACCTTGACAGGGAATGTATGCACCTACTACTACTACTACTACTACTACTACTACTACTACTACTACTACTACTACTACTATTATTTGCTACTAGTACTACTAGGTACTGTTATGTCTATGTAGACCTACAGGCCCAGGTGGTTTAGCGGACGAGTATGTTCTTACTTGCATTCACTTAGCTGGTTATGATAGATACCCTTGAGCATATTGCTAATTATTTTAATGTTACATTGGCATACTGTTTCTTGTACCTTCTTACGTCCCTCTGAGGACCTAGTCCCGTGCCAGTTTTGCAGCATAGATCGTTATGGAGCCTACCTGGAGTTGCTAATCTATGTTGCTTTGTTATACGGGCATTGATACTAGGTACTTATATCATTTATACTGGTGATATATTTATTTATTCATATTGTTGATTCATCTACTGATATAGCCTAGTTTTTATAGACTCATATTTCTTTCTCAAGTCTATTCGAGTTTGTGTGTTACTGGGAGGCCGACTTTAGCACATGTAGCTCATTCTTGATGTATTTTGTTCATTGTGGATTGAGACATAGATATATTTATGATTTTATGTAGATAATGACCATGATATTACAACTTATACGTATTCGAGTCAGACCAGATTGTCACCCTCACTTTTTCAGCTAGGGGTAGTTTGGTAAATTGGCATGGATATTTATTTTTATATATATTAATTAAATATTATGCATGTTGAATATTTATTTTTTATATTATTTATTTATTATTAGATATTAGATTTTATTTTAGACTTGTGTTAGTGGAGCTAACAAATTTAGATTAGATCCATAGACAAATATTTAATTCTAGTTATAATTGAGCCTAATAGTAAGCCCATACATTAGGAGGATGAATTAATTAGTTAAACCAATTAGACTAGAACATTTTCTCCTTAATTAATTTCTTCATGACAAGCCCCAAAGGTTATTGTGGATATTTCATAGTATCTTGGAGGAGGGGGTAGAGGCCGGCCACCTATTGGAGCGGGAAGAGACTCTCTCTCTTTATTTTTATTCCAAATCTAGATCTAGAATTTTTTTCTTCTAAATTCCTTCATTCATACACCAATTCCTTCCCAAATTTCTTTCCAATTCTATTCCTATTCATAATTAGAGGCTATTAGAATAAGGAGGAAGCAATGATATACAAGGAGGAAGCAAGGATCTATAAGGAGGAGCAAGGATCTACAAGTTGAAGGCTCATGACACTTAATTTGGAGATTTTATTGGGAATCCATCTCCCAATAGGTATAATTTAGTTTTTTCTATCTAATTAGACTCTAAATCTAAAATTTAATCATTAGAAACCCTCCCATGTACTAAGGCTACCCATAGGAATTGAAATTAGGTTCATAGGAAGCCTATGGAGAAAGTTATGTGGTATTTTATGTCAATTTTAGGGGAATTCCAAGATTGACACATCTTGTGTTTGTCAATAGGTCAATTAGAACAAATTGACTTGTGTTTGATTGTGTGTGACTAGTATCATGTCCATAATTGGATATGTGTAGGCCGTATCCCAACAATTTGGCGATACGGGTTAATTTGGGGATTTTCTTCCGACACGTGGGTTTGAGCATGTCATATTTTGACACGGGCACGTAGTTGAGTATCTAGCTCTTTATGTTGTTAATAATTATAATTTTAGACTTGCTCGTGTCCTTCGAGATACGTTTGGTTGTGTGATGGAGCCATATCGCAAGCGTATCATAGATTGAGTGTGATACGGGTACGGTGCACTCCACGTATTTATTTCCTTGCATTCAATTCAATATACCTTGGTCATAGCTATTAGAATATTATAATTATAATTGTTATATGATATAAATGTATATATATAATTATGTGTATGTTCTATATTTTATTTTGATGTGTTGGTGGTCATGGAAGAATAGGAGAGTGCTTGTGCATCATTAGTCTGGGTATGTGGTAGCATACATATATTTATAAGGATATATATATATATATATATATATATATATATATATATATATATATATATATATGTGTGTGTGTGTGTGTGTGTGTGTGTGTGTGTGTGTGTGTGTATTAGATGTGTGCATGTGAGCTAAAGGGGGAAATTATAAGCATAAGTTGGCCAAAAAGCAGCAATAAGCAGACCGAAAATTCGCATTAAGCAGAAGCAGTGAGCAGCAACAACAATATGCAGAAGCAATGAGCAGCAGCAGCGATAAGCTGTATCAAGCAGCAGCAGCAGCAGAGATAAGCTGCAGCAACAGAAGCTTTAGTGTAGCAAGTGCTTATAATTAAGTTGTAGATAAGTTAGTAAGCTAGTAATAAGCTAAGTTAGTTTTATTAATAAGTTAGTTGGTAAGTTAAGTGTGTGTGTGTGTGTATATATATATATATATATATATATATATATATATATATATATATATATATATATATATATATATATATATATATATATATATATAAGCATTAGTTAGCATTGGTTAGTATTATTTCTAGTTTACCTTGAGTTACACCAAGGTAATGAGAGTTGAGGTATCTTGGGTACGGGTATTGAATATCCATTGGGTATGTTAGTTATAATAGTTGGTATAGTATTGTTATAAGTTTAAATGCATGTTAGTGTATAGTGAGGTATGTTGGTTAGTTAGCTAATGTTAGATATTCCTTGTAATACCAAGGTAATGTCAAGGTATTATTTTATACTCAAGGTATTGAGTTTGTATATCAATATGGGTGTGTAGGTGGTGTGATACCGCATTGGTTCAAAGCCAAGGTATCCACTTAACATTAGTTTGGCTAGGAGTATTATATATTTTGTCTTGTATATATATATATATATTTATATATTATAGTATTTTTATATCTAATAACTTGCATATCTTATGATACAGTATTTTGTTGGTATCCTAGTATCTTAGTATAGCTAGTATAGCCTAGTTACATAGTGTATGGACCAAATATCCTAGAGATGGACTCATACAATCTAGAAATAGATAGTTTGACCAAGTTTGACCTAGAGTTGACCTAGTTTGACTATTTTGACTTAGAAATATCTTTATGACTTAGAATTGTACTAGTTTAACTTATTTTTATTCTAAAATCTTGTATTGATACAATATACCATATATAGGTCTGTATGACACCAGCTTGGGTATCGATTGACACACCTTGCTTAAGACCTCAAGCAAGTACATTTCTCTGATATTTTTTATTTTATGATAGTGTATATATCGCATGTTCTAGAATTGTATACTTGATTCTGACACAGTAGTTTCACGGACTGGTACTACATGGATCCTGTCAGGAGATGTTATCCCTTACCATATTCAGCGGGTACTCCTTCATATGTATTTTATTATGTGTATCGGGTATTGATTTATTGTACTTTGTGTTCATACACTGCTCGTATTCAGTGTGCTTATATTCGTTTACACACACTACTCGTATTCATTATGCCCATATTCGTGTTCGTAGCATGTCGTGATTGGATCCATTGGTATTAGTTTGGGATGGGGGAGTAGGAGTTGATTATGTGATCAAGCCCCAGTGTATTCGTGTACATATTGATTACATACCACACTTGTAATCGAGTTATCTTATTGTATTCGTGTTCAACCTAAACCGATCACATAATGAACTTGTATTCCATGGCACATTAGTTAGATTTCAGTTATTTATCTTATATTGCAGATATTCTGTTGTATGTTCTTTATTCCAGTACTTTACCTATTCACTCTAGTTTATTTTATTCTATTGTTTAGTTATCTTATATTCTGTTCTATTATCTGTTTTATATGCTCGATTATGTATTTGAAACTCCTTTCAGAGGTATGTACTTTGCTCCAATCCTAACTGAATATATTTTTTTAGGTGATTGGCTCGTAGACCAGTGTCCCACATACTACGAACCGCAGGACGATGTTCCATTAGAGGATACACTTGTAGACTAGGAGAACTTAGTACCAGAGCCTGAGGAGGTTTAGTTTTTTGTTAGACTTGTATTATACTTTTATTGAGGTTTTTGCATGTATATTTTATTTCATATTTATGGTTACATTATGATTCTCTTTTTTCGTTATTCCATTCGTGCTCTATCTTCCTTAGTTTGCATTGTGATTGAGTATAGTTTATATTTATCCGATACCATTTTTTTCCTCCGTATGGAGTTGAGATGATTGACATATACCATATATATTGTTGAGATGTTTAGATAGTAGAGTTGACCCAGACGACATTCTACCATCGATGTTGCGACGTAGGCTGGACTTACCCACGTACTCGTGCCCGAATATCCGGGTACAGGTCGTGACATAGAGTCTGATCGAATATGTAGTTGTCATGTTATATATTTCTAGTCCTACGTATTTTGGGACTATGGCGTGACAAATTATAAAGAGGCCATTGTGCTAGAGGACGAAAATGGTTGGATAGTTGTCGGGAGGAGATGGAATCATTCTGAAGAATGGTACGTGAAAATTGGTCGAGCAACCGAAGGGTAAAAGAGCTATTGGCTACAAATATGTATTCAGGAAAAGGATAATAAGCAATTAAAGACACGTTTAGTCATGAAAGGATATGCTCAGAAAGAGGAGGTTGACTACAATGAGATATTCTAGCCAGTTCAAGTATACTTATATTTAGGTGTATTAGCATTTATAGCGACTCGGGATATAGAGTTGGAGCAAATGGATGTAACAATTGCATTTCTTTATGGAGAGTTGGAAGATAAGATCTTTATAAGACATTGTGAAGGATTTGAGGAGCCGACAAGGAGGATCACGTATGTGAACTTAAATAGTCTCTATATTGGTTGAAGCAATCTTCCCAGTAATGGTATAAGCGCTTTGAATCTTTTATATTGAATATTCTCTCGATATAAGTATAATAATTGTATATACTCAATGAGGCTCAAGGGTGAATCGTTAATATTTCTCCTTTTATAAATTGGTGATATGTTGATTGCTTCCAAGAATATGCTTGAGATAAATGGACTAAATTTTCGTTTAGTGTAAAATCTGACATGAAAGATTTAGGTGTAGCAAAAAGAATCCTTGGAATATAAATTCATTGAAACAGGGAGGGAGAAAAGATTTGCCTTTCCCAAGGAAAATATACAGAGAAGTTGCAGGCGAGATTCAACATAATGGTTTTTAGACAGGTGAGCCCCCGCTCGTCGACCATTTCAAGTTATCCTCCAAGGAGTATCCAAAATACGATGAGTTTGTGATAAGAGATCCATAAGGTCCTGGAGCTACAATCAGACCTGATCAACTTGTTCCTCAGTTGGAACCTTTGCCGCTGTCAGTATTGTTTCAATATTCTGCAGCCAAGCGTCTGCGGTAATGGCGTCCTCCGTGCCATCAAAGTACTTGGGGTTGAGTCAACATAATCTGACTGATGCCCTTGAGTTTGTTCTAACACTCCTTTCCAAGGCCGTGTGTAATCCTTGGTTCAACAAGATATTCTGCTCTTGTTACTAAAGTTGTTGGTGTTTTTGTGTTGCCATTATTCCTCGTATAATATCTATCAATGCGGGTGTATCAAGTGCTACTGATACTATTGGTACGATCGGGGGTACTGGAGCTTCTGATATATGCTGTTCCCCGTGCTCTACTACTGGTTCAATCCTGATTCCTCCAGGAACAGCTATTGCCTCTTGTTGTGGGCCAACAGATCCTTACCCTACTGAAATCAATAGTGCTCCAACCATCGAAGCTAAGAACAAAAGATAAATCAAGAACATGACGAGAAAGGATCGAGGAATCAATGGTACCGAACTCAAAATGAGTTTTGAGGAGACAAATTTAGGATTTCAAGGTGGAACGTGTTTGATTAAGATTTTCTATGACCAAGGCACCCCACAAGTCTGAAAAAAAGACAAAGCTGCATGGGGTACCACTAAAACCTTGTCATGTCCCAGATCCAGAATACTGGAGAGCGAGCGAATAACTCAACTAACCACACCTTACGGAATACCGAATCAACCCATAATATGTTAAATTTGTCTAGAGACATGGGGGTGCATATTATAATCAGGTCTTCTAGGGTCAAGAATTTCTATATATCAATTATTCAAACAAGTAGAATAACATAGAATATTTCAGAATAAGCAGTAAGGCATCCCAAACGCCGTATCAAAATATTCTTAGAGATCTAGCAAGAAAATATGATAAGCCAGATATAAGATCAAAAGTATACATGACAGTGAGTTAGCTGTAGTCTGAATATATTACAGTCATATAGGGAACTAGTGTCCAGATTTGCCAGCTAACAAGTGCCGATTGGCTAATATCCAAAAGAATATAGTTCACAAAAGATGAGCAGTGAATAAAGAATTCCATCCGTGTCCCTCAGCAGCCATCCTTCGAATGCGTGCCATCAGTGAGGAAGGAGTAAGCTTGATCCTCCGGTGAAGGATCTCAGCTTGATCCTCAGGTGAAGGATCTAAACCTGGCCATGCTAAACCTGTTGGGTCAGACCCCAAATAGCAAGTAGCACAAAGGAAGCACGAAATGAAGATACAAAACTAATTCTATAGAATAAGATGTGTGAGCGAACAATCAAGGGCATATGTCATATCCATGACATAATACGATACCCCTTCACCAAATAAGGATAAGAAGTATCTTAACACATCAAGATAGAATACGTCCCTTGATTATGATCAAGCTGAAATAACTCTGCATCATAGTTTCAATCCACAGCCTATCATATCACAATAGTGCAACCCAACAACCAAATAAGGACATGAGTTGCACCACCATGCTACAACAGTCTATGTCCCTAATTCTACATAACAAAAGGCATAATACACATTCAGAGATACTACAAAGGAGAAAATAATCTAGCTTCAGTCCAGGAATTATCGTAACATAACGATGCAACCCAACATCAAAACAAGGACATGGGTTGAATAATCATGCCACGTTAGCCCACTTTCCTGGCTAGGCATGCATTACAAGAAATGTAAACGACCAATTATGTATTATGGCTTGATATATGATCTCTGGATTATCCTAGTAATGCAATACATAAGTATTCTCAGATTGTGCCCTAATAAACCAGGACTGGCTGAACCAATGATGTACGAGCAAGAATATATGTACAATATGCGCCAGTCCATTGCAAGGGAACTGAACTAATTCATGATTAGTAAGAGTTTCATACTTTCTATAGGAAAGATACTGGTTCGGTCTTATAATTAAATCAGATAATGCACTCCTCTAGTACGGATGATATACAGTATCCATGGTGGTCAGCCTTAACTCCCAGCTAATTTATGGTGGCTCGACATATACGATCTCGGAATACCGTTTCCTCCCAATGCTCTAAAAGTTTAGTTGCCTAGTTAGCCCTAGGTTAATAGAATCTCATGCCGTGGTCACATAGACATTATTCTTAGATATCGTACTTTAAGTACGTGCACTCTTGACACGAACCCATATTGTTACTCACAATTTAAATTTGGATTTACCCAAGTGTGATGCAATAATCAATACTATCTAGCCACGACTAAAGTCACTGTCCAACTACCAAATAGGTGCATGGAAATAATTACATATATCACGTAGGAAGAGTATATGGCACGACGGCTCACTATATATATATATATATATATATATATATATATATATATATATATATATATATATAGTGTGTGTGTGTGTGTGTGTGTGTGTGTGTATCAAGTAGCACTCTCGGTGCGATCAAGTCTATCAGCACAAATACAATAGTCAGGACTGGAATAAGTTCTAGTATCAAGGTTAAGGTCAAGATCATGGACAAGTTATCAAGTAGCAAGTCATTCAGGATATGACAGTTAAGCACTGGTCATATTAATTGTCACTTTATTATATCGAGAGATGAGAATAAGGGTAGTGTGAGAACTCTTCAAGATCAGATCAACAATCCTTAAACCAAACATGGACCAGAATTGCATACCTTTCCCCGGGATGAACTACGCCCCTTATTCTATCCAACATATAATAAGGTGATCAAGAAAAATTAGTAAGTGCACATAAGGCCACATCTACAGGGCTGATGTAAGGTACTTAGTCAATTTAGCACAGGGTCACATCTGGGTCATATAAGTCCTTTCTAAGTTTAACACATAGAATCACAATCATTCAATCAAATGAGAATATTTTTAAACCAAGCAAGTGTTCAACGTGTGCAAGAAATAATAAGCGCATAGCCAGGGTGCCGCATGAAGTCGAGGTCGCATGAGTGTCAAGGCCATATGCAGTCGTGGGCCACATGGATGTCAAGGCCGCTTGGGTGGGGCAAGGTCCACTCTTCGGGACAAGTGCCAAAGTAAAGGGCAATAAATGCAAGTCAGAAAGGTGACATAATGTGATGGATGTGACTGATGTTTCATACAATAAAGTGTGTTAGAAGAATAAAACAAAATCATGAAAAGATAAGCCAAGGCGATGCTAAGTCATGCATTTTAAAAAAAGAGGAAACGCATAGCTCGAGGCCGCATGCTCCTCTTGGCCGCATACTGTCATGACCCGCACCCGGATATTCGGGCATGAGTACGTGGGTACGTCCAGCCTACGCTGCAGTATCGGCGGTAGTACGCTGTCTAGGTCATATCCATAATTAAATTAAACTCTAGCTCATTCACAATAATTAAATAGGCAAGGATAATGACAGAAAATAGGAATGCTAAGATTTCATAAATTAAATGTGACAAACAGATCCATAGTTAATACAAAACCAGAAGATAAATCGGGGACAAACCCGAGTATAATGCTGAAAGAAAATACTAGCTAACTGGCTATTACTCTTCAAAAGTAGTCTCCTGAGTAGGAACATGCTCCTCGAATGTATCACCTGCTACGCCATATGGCCATAAAAGGTGGGGGCATAGTCCTCATCATCGCCTAATATCAACGGATCCAGTCAGGAAAGGAGCAAAGTACCAATACACAACAAAGCTTAAACTAAATAATTATGACAAGTAGAAAAGAACTGACTAAGTATCATGATAAGAATATGCACAACAAGTAGTAAAATTAACTAAGAGTTAAGCACTAAAGATCATGAATATAAGTAAAACAGGATTAATTGCTATAAACCAGAGACATGAGTAAAACAGGAATATAATGAGACAAGAAATGGAACTGCAACAAGATAAAGAACTATGTGTGTGATTGTGTATTTAGAATACATAGTTGGCATGTAGGGGGTTATAAGGCTAATCAGGCCGTCATAGACGGCTATCAGACATGAATAATCGAGTATCAGGCTGATGGTACAGTCGTGTACCAACAACTATCAGACATGACAGGGGGAAGGGTAAACCACATGCCTCCTAGTATTCTCCCACCCGACACGAAAAGCAAGACATGAAAATCCAATGTTCTAATACTACGTGTAATCATCCAATGGTACTAGTAGAGCAAGGAATTTATTATCACAATATAAAGATTAAACTTGAAGTGCAGGTACTTGCCTGATGTTTGGATCCCAACTATGGTTCTGTTCTCGGGAAATTTCCAGAAATGTCTCCGGATACTGAAATAAATATTACCATCATTCTCAGAAGATATCAAATAGCTAAAAACGCCTGTCCTTGAGTCCAATTTGGAAACAAGGGCAAAAACGGCAATTTCGGGTCAAAACGGGGTCCGCATGTGGGCCCGCTTTACACCGAAAAATGTGTCAGGGTCAAAGGTCTCCAAATTCACCAAACTTAGTGTCAACAGGTCAGGAACGATAATACGAACCCAACGGAACTTCTAGAATTGGATTTCGATGAGCCGATCACAAAATCGCCCGTCGAGTGGAGCTGTAGGGCCCACGACACGTGATTTCGTCAACGTTCTCAGAATCGAACCAAACTTGGGTCACAGGACCAGCGTATTGCTACGAGTCCGATGGCACAAGTTTTGTTTTAATCCGACGTGTGTACAAAAAGTTAGGGTACGATTCAAAAAAGATAGATACGGGGCGGTGTCCGCGGATACGCGTTGATCACGGTGTGCACGCACACCCGAATCGACTTTCGCGAAATCCCACACGTCCGTATCAACGACGCACACGTATCTGTGAAGACCACGCGCGACCAAGTCGTCCCGTTTGGCGGAACTTACCCAGTTCTAGGGTAAATCGGGTCGTTGTTTTTCCTGTTTTTGGATCTCGGTGTGCGATCACCACAGGACACGACACACTGAGCAGTTTGCCCGGACACCGAGAGGGTCATAAAGGCTTCATAACGCAAAAGACGGAATCAGAAATGGTGTTACGAACAGAAAGATACGCGTACCTGAACAGGATCAGAAAACCGAAGATAACCATGTCGTGTCCGACACGTGTCGACACAGGGGAATTAGGGTTAGGGTTTCGGTCTGCTTGGCCAGAGGCGGCGGGGAGGAGAGGGGAGAAGGAGGAGGAGCTGCGGCTGCTCACGACGGCTTGGGGCGAGGCGGCTTGGGACGAGGCGGCGCTGGGCGGATTGGCGGGCGGCGCAGGCCGCGGGCAGCGCGGAGGCGGCCGGCGGGTCCGGCGGGAGACGCGGGGCGGGGCGAGGGATGCGGGGGAGTGGGGTGGCCTGGTTGCGGGTGCGGGTCGGGTGCGGGTGGACCCGACCCTACCCGTTAAGGCGGGCGGCCGAGCGAGTTTGGGCCGGGCTGAGTGTTTGGGCCGGGTTAGGGTTTGTGCCGGATTATTAATTTAATAAATAATAATTAAATGAATAAATAATAAATAATTAATTAATAAATTAAATATAATAGTTTTTAGGTATTTTAAAATAGGTCCGGGGCCCAATAAATTCCAGAAAAATTACCCTAAGTCTAGTTTTTCATTTTACACCCAAAAATATTATTTTCATAATATTTTAATAT
This sequence comes from Iris macrosiphon, assembly GCA_036927795.1. NCBI lineage: Eukaryota > Viridiplantae > Streptophyta > Magnoliopsida > Asparagales > Iridaceae > Iris > Iris macrosiphon. Next base: position 52,888 of record JAYESA010000021.1, read on the forward strand.
TATTTATTATCAATAAAAAAATTATTTAATAATTAAAACCTGATTTTAATTACAGAAAAATTCCAGAAAATTGTGAAAAATCCCAATTTAAAGTTCTTGCAAAAATCCCAATTGTGAAAAATCCCATAAGATATTTCGGACTTAGTAAAATTTTATTCGTTCAAGTTTTATGCATTTAGCCAAGGGACGTATGTACAGATTTTAGTCATGCGTCCAACAAGATGGCTGCATGCTGACTTTGGAGCGAAAAGTCCAGGCCGCATGCTAAGCATGCCTCATAGAGCTCCTTCGTCCCAGAATAACATATTTCGGCCATGGAAGTTCCAAAAACCCAAGTTTTGTTCCTTCCATAAAAATCTCAAACGAAGTCCAAATCTAACAAAGTAAAGTTTTAAACTACTCAAAATCAAATGCTCATCAACATAGAACTACAAGTTTTCAAAAAATTAAGTTTTTAGAGATCAAAACCCAAGAAAACTCAAGAACACATAAAAGCTCTAAACTTAAAATATAGATTTATACTAATCCATCCACAAAATCTAAAATACCAAGTTCTAAATATATGAAGAATCAAATAACAAACATAATAGACTCATAAAATAGAAGATTTTTCCATTTTTATGCAAGGTATAGTTGCCTATGGAAGGATAAAGAAAACTAAGAGAAAGAATGGAAAGAAAATAATGAAAAGAGAGAGAGAGTGTGTGTATTTTGGTTTATATAGGGAGTGTTTGGGTTCACTTAACCAATGGTTCAAGTCATGTCCAAGCCCTGATCTCAAAATAAACCAAGAACCAACTCTACCAAAAAATAGTCTGGCCTCCAACCAACAAGTCGACCATGTTATTAAGTAATAATACGTTCCAAATACGTATATCGGGAAAGGAGAGTGACATATTTACCAACCTTAGAAAAATTATGTCCTCAAAATTTAATTCAAGGCTAGCTAAAGATATTAAGACAAGCAACAAACTAACTATAATTAATCTACACATACATATAAGTAGTTACAATCAACACATATAATGAAACAAAGCAAAATCATCTCACATGAGTGCTTGCCGATCACGGAATAAAAGATGTGAAGGCATACGAAGGAAATATACCTTATGAGTCGAATAGGTGTGGGTACAGACATCGAATATCGTTCTTGCACTCCCATATTGACTCCCCCAAGAAGTGAAGGCTGTAGAATCATAAAAAATCTAGATTCATGCGCCTAACAAACATGCATCCCAATATCGACTCAGAAGAAATCAGGCTGTAGAATGACAATAGAGCCAAGGAAAAGTAGCATCCATGCGCCCCAATATTGGCTAGATAAAGGCCTGACACAAATTATGTATGACACAGAATCCTGATGTCACCCTCACTTTTTTATTCAAGGGTAGTTTGGTAATTGACATGGGTATTATTTAATTTAGGATAAATTATATTTAATATTTATGCATTCATAATTATTGTATTATTATATTATTGTATTATTTATTTATGGCTAGTTGTAAATTTGTTTTAGACTTGTGTAGTGGACCTAACATATTTATTAGAATGCATGAACCAATATTTGGATGAGTTAGTTTGAGCCCATGAATTAGGCCCATGGATTAGGAGGTTGGATTAATTAGAGAAACCATTAGACTAGAACCTTCCCTTCCAAATTAATTTTTTCATGAGAGGCCCCAAGGGGTATTTGTGACTTTTAACATTGCATGGAGGGGGATTATATGGCCGGCCCCTTCATGAGGAGAGAGAAACCATTTTATTTTACCAATTCCTAAATTCTTGGATCTATATTTTCCCTCTTCAAAATTTCCTCCATTCCCTCGTCAATTCTCCACCAATTCTTCACCAATTCCTTTCTAAATTCTTTATTGAGGCTTCTACATCAAGGATCTACAAGAAGGAAGCAAGGAGCAAGGAGAAGGAGGCCAAGATCTACAAAGAGAGGGGCTACTTGGCACTTGAAAACTTTTTATTGGGAATCCATCTCCCAATAGGTACATTTTAGTTTTCTTCCTTCTAATAGACTCTAGATTTGAGATTTAACTATGAGAAACCAACCCACATGCATAGGCTTCCCATAGAAATTGGTTTTATGTTCATCGGAGACCTACGATGGAAGTTATGTCCAATTTGGTACCAATTTTGGGGAAATTCCGAGATTGGCACATGTAGTACTTGTCATTGGGTCTAATAGATCTAATTGACATTTGATTTTTTGTTTGTAACTAGTTTCGTGTCCACAATTAGATACATATAGGCCGTATCTTATCAATCTGACGAAACGGGTGATTTTGGTTATATATGTATTAGTTATGTTAGTGTTGAGTTGCCTTGGGATACCAAGGTATCACCAAGGTATTGGGCCGATACCCAAGGTATTGAGTTTGGGTATCGAGATAGGTGCGATACGCATTGGTGCAAGGTCAAGGTATCTTATTTCAAGTAATTTGATTTAATATTATAATATTTTACTTGAATATATATATATATATATATATATATATATATATATATATATATATATATATATATATTGTCACGCCTCAGTCTCAAAATACGTAGGACTAGCAACACGTAAGCATGTCAGCCACATGTATATGGCAACTCCAATATATGGAAACAATAACACATGCGTATGCTGTATTATGAACAATAATTCACAAGTGGTATAAACTATCACAAGTCAAAGGGCATAACTAAATCTCATCCACAGAAATCAAATAGAAATAAATAACCAATAACTACGTAACTAAATCTCAATATGAAGTATCAAAGGATGATAGTCGGGTAGAAACAAATTCACTACCAAAATAGAATATAAAATAAATAAAACAAATACATCAATTAATAGACAATAAGGCTCGAAGAGAAGACCTCCTCGAAATATAAGTAACAAGTCTGGATCCGCGCTCCTGCTAATACTCGTGAACATCTACACCTGGAAAGGGACCAGGTCCTCAGAAGGACATAACAAGATACATAAAAGCATGCCAATAAAGTAATAAAAATAAATATCCAAGGGTCACCTAACCATCTATGTGAATGCACGTTAAGAAAAACTTTCTAACAAGTGGGCTATCTGGTCATAAATAGGATTGACATGATTCTCTTGGAGATTCAGGGGCCTATAAAACATGTCATCTTTTGAACGACAGAGGCTGCCTGATAATATAGGGGTCATCACGACCGCGTATCTCCGACGAAGCGTACGGGTTACATAAAAGGAAAGTGCAAAGGAGCCCAAATGCCATACTTGTTATTCTCCCCACCCCATGCTCTAAGCATGTCACATCCATGACACGATAATACCACTAATAACTACCAAGTCTTCTAGCATGCAAATCTCTAACAACAGTTATCCCTAATGCACGTCCCATACGTACAGGAGGCCAATCCAGCACACAGTCCGTGTCCTACATGAGACTCACACTAGTGTAACGGCTGTGTCACGACCAATGAAACCTAATGATGCTTCCAAATTATGTGGTGGTCTCATAAAACTAGGTCAATGCATATACGTAATAAAAATGGAATACGATGCCACCGTCGTTGCACCCAAGTTTTCTTGGACGCGCAGTTTATATAGATGTTAAAATATATGAGCTAAATGACAGAAATAAAATAGATATATCATATGGAGTATAAATTATAGTATAATGGAAAGGTATACTTGCCAGGCAAGAAAAGCTGCATAGTACCAATAACCTGCTCCTGAAGTCGCACAGAATAATCCGATAGGTCCTATATATAGATAATATAATACAATACAACATCAGCCATTACACTAGCACATACACAATCATAAATACATTGGACTCAGAGGGTATGCTAGGGGTGACACTGGTCAACTAACAGGGTTAAAGGCGCATCTAATTACGCGGGTGTCATACCCTTACTGTTGTATAAGATTAAATAGTCAACTCACTATCATGTCAAGTCCAGTACGTCAGTGTACACAAGGCAGACAATTTCCTAATATTCAGGTCACATGGTCAAGGTAAATATGCGGGAAAATCCACAGTGTCCTAGGGTCGTACAAAAAATAAACACATATCTAGTCATAATTATTATCATCATTTAATTACTTATACCATACATATATATATATATACTAATCTGAATATTATATACATACGCATACGGGTCATGCGGTCAAATGTCAATACAGGGTATCCACTACTAACACCTATGGTCACTCAATATCTATAATACAGTCCTACCTAGCTCTTGCATTAATTACCACACAATGTGTACATGTACCAATTAATTACCAACGCACACGCACACTAGTCTTTAGGTTAACCGATACGGTCTGAACTAAACTGAACCATGAAGCAATACTAATTACAAGCACACATAAAATAAAAGGAGAGGGACAGGTTTGAACATCGGGGTTAGCGTGCACAGACATGAGGATCGAGGGTGACTGCTGCAGGTCATCTTCGGTGAGGGTGACGGGTCCACAATAACGACGATGATATCGGTGTTGATGATGATAACAAGGGTAATGATGATGGTGATGATGATGTAGGCTATGATGATTGTGATGATGAGGATGATGATGATGATGATTAGGTTATGATGGTGATGAAGAGGATGATGATTATGATGATGATGAAGATTATGATAATGATGATTAATGGTGATGATGATGTAGGCTATGATGGTGATGAAGGTTATGATAATGGTGATGATTGTGTTGATGATGGGGATGATAATGAGAATGATAATGGTGGTGATGATTATTGTGATGATGAGGATGATTAGGTGATGATAATGGTGATTAGGGTGATAATGATGAGAATGAGAATGGTGATAATTATGATGAAGGTGATTAATAATGATGATGGGGATGACCGGAGTCGGACGTCAGTCGAGAAGGAGGACAGGGAGGAGGAGGAGGTTAGAAAGGAGATGGGATATGGAGTGGTGGTGGTGAACGGCTCAGGGAGGCGTTTAATGGCGATGGTGGTATGGAGACAATGACGATGGAAGGAGGACAGAGGTTGAGGAAGAAGAGAAATAGGGTGGTAGGTGGTGGCTGACAGGGCGGAGGAGAACGGGTTGTGGTATTGTCAAGGTGGGGGATCGGTGGGTCGACTGCTTCGGTCTCAACAGGAGCTCCGGCATCAATGGAGGCAGAGGAGGAGAACATGGAGGAGTCGGGTTATGGTGCAGGAGGTCAAGGGTGATGATGATGGGATGGCCGGAGGAGACACTCGTCGAGGAAGGTCGAGGCTGCTGTTGTTCGTCGAGGAGAGAAAGAAGATGAAGAGGGAGATGGCGGCTCGTAGGGGTCGAATTGTGGAGGTCCGGCGGAGGTCAGTAATTGAGGCGGCTGCGCGGGGGCGTGGTGGCGTTGTGGTCGAGTCCGGCGGGTCTCCGGCGTGGGCTCCGATGGGGGAAGGGGATGATGAATAGGAGATGGGTAAGGGTCGGCTATGTGTTGGTTGAAATATAAAAGGAAAAGAAAAGGAAATAAAAATTGTATTTATATATGTAAAGGTGTAGGGTTGGGTTGACCTAGAGGTTTGGGCTTGGTCAACATCCTACTTGGGATGGGCTTGGCCTTGCATGTAGGTATTTAAATGGCTAGGATTTGCATTGTTTGAAATGCATGGCTAGGATTAGATGAGGGGGGCGATGTTGAGTGCTACACACTCCAAAAATCATGAAGAAAATTCACATGAAGGAAAAATAGATTTCTTCATGTGTTGTGTCTAATGGTGTGGATACCTTAATGCACTTTTGCATAAAAGTGTCCAACAATTGAAAAATTGCATAAAGATAGAAATTGGATTAAATTAATTAAGATTATTATAATTGGTGTTCTAAAATTAATTAGAAGTATATGGGGCTAAAATTAGGTAGGACACAAGTATCATGGATATAGAGGAATCAGAATAAAATATTGTTATAAATTGGGTTCACAAAACGGGTCAAGATTGTGTCTCCAATTTTGATTGGAACGCACAAGGATACAAAATTGAATTTATTTAGAATTAAATATAAACGTCTGTGATGAATATTGTGCGACTAGGATGTAGCACAAGGGAGCATAATTATAAGTTACACAAAGGTCAGAATAGATGACGGGCACGTCTAGGACAAGGGGGTAAAATTTGTATGAAGGCAATGGCTAGTGTAGTGCTCCAATTATCGAAGCAACGGTAAGGTGTAGTAAGTGATATAAATAATGCAAAATTATCTAAAACACCGTGTTCTATTTCTTATTGGATTCAAACTAGTCCTAGTCTCACTATCTAAGCCAAGTAGGCCTAATTTTGGGTAAGGAATTTACAATCTATCCAACTTTAAATAATTTTTTCCTTGAAATTAAAATAAGACATGGTTTTTCTCTATCTAATCTCACTTGATCACAATCTAAAAGAATTCACCTCAAGTTAACAATGCAATTTCTACCCAACTTAGAATTTACCTATCTATCACATAAGGCTATACATTTAAGAAAACTTATTCATCCAATTACTTAATCGTGTTATTCAATCCTCAAAGTTTATACCAAATATATCATATATGATATGTCCTTAATTACGAAAAAATAGTCATCAAATAATGTATTGGCCTATGGATATATCTAGTACTCTCTGTATATCAACTTATACCGAGCACGGACGTTCGTCTTTCCGAAATAAGGAAAGATGAAAAACAATAATAAAGAATTCAAGGTGGAGGTAATAGAATACAAGTATGGGGATCAAGGCGTTTAATGAATTCAAAATGGAGTTGTCAAGGCAGTTGTGGATTAAAATCCTATTTTGGTAAACTCCTATTTGCATGTTCATATCAGAACAGTTATGTACCTGATATGATATGCTCTGTCATGTCTAGAGGACAAGTATATTCGTCTACTAGTCAACTATATATTATATATCTCATCTACGTAAGTAGTCACGCAAAGAGCGAACTAAATGAACTAAGGTTGATCAGACCGTAATACACTGATTCTGAATAGACAATTATATTAGTGTGTCGACCCAATAATACATATGTCATGAACAAGCTCGATAAAGAATAAGCTTGCAAAACTAGGCTATAATAGCAGCATAGTCAAGGTAGTACAGAAAATATAAATACGCTGGATTTTAATAGAAGAAGTAGAACCTATATAGAGATATGGGTACAGAATTATATGATTTGAAAACTAAAGGATAATCATAAAATCATAATCTAAATGAACAACTCAAATATCAAGTTCTAACTACCAAGCACAAATTTCAAAATTTAAGATTAACAACTATAATTCTAGCAAACTATATATCCTTAAATAAAATAAAATTACTTGGCCTATAATCAGAAGGGTTAGGTGGCACGAATCGAAAGATGAAAGAAAATTTTAGTCGTCGTACCATTGGCGAGCGCTAAGGTTTCAGAGGAACAAGATATGAATTTAGAATGAGGACTCTGATAATATCATGTTCTCTAAGAAAAGGTGGTATGCTAATCTCTGTGTTCAAGGTATGATCGAGAAAAATGTTATATTCATTCCTCTAAGTTTCATAAGGTACTGTTCTGCTAATAATAAGAAAATTATCTAAATTATAGTTCTAATACTATCTCACTATGAAAGTTTGGTTTAGTCCTAATATTCAACTTTGGATTTTGATTGGTTTCTCAATACTAGGGTTAAAACAATATTGTCAAATTTATAACTAACCTAGTAGTGTCTATACTATCTCAAGTCATTCATAAATACGTCAAGGGATAATGGTCCATTAATCTAACGGGTAAGGATGCTAGGGTTCATTAGGTATGCTAAACTTAGTGATGTGTATAATACTCTAGTTGTATTCTTAGTAGGTGTGTTACTCCCTAATTATCATCCTAACAACATGGATTCTATATTCTAGCAGAGGCTATACTAAAGGAACTATTAGGGAAGCACATGAATCAAACATGATACAATTATTTAAATAGAATAGACTGGAAGAAAGATGAGTCATAGTCAAATATGGATGAGATCCTATATTCTAATCCTATTTGCAGGCGTGTTCAGTACAGTAACGTAACCGAGACAATATACTCTCGACCTGTATGGGCCACCACTAAAAACATGTCACGTTCCAGTCCTAAAATACGTAGGACTAGGAACACGTAAGCATGCCAGCCGCATGTATATGACAACTCAATATATGGAAACCATAACACATACGTATGCTGTATTATGAACAATAATTCACAAGTGGTATAAACTATCACAAGTCAAAGGAAATAACTAAATCTCATCACAAAAATTAAATAGAAATAAATAACCAATAACTATGTAACTAAATCTCAATATGAAGTATCAAAGGATGATAGTCGGGTGGAACAAATCCACTACCAAACTATAAATATAAAATAAACAAAACAAATACATCAACTAATAGACAATAAGGCTCGAAGCAGAAGACCTCCTCGAATATAAGTAACAAGTCCGGATTCGCGCTCCTGCTAATACTCATGAATATTTATATACCTGGAAAGGGACTAGGTCCTCAGAGGGACATAACAAGATACATAAAAGTATGCAATAAAGTACTAAAAATAAACATCCAAGGGTCGCCTAACCATCTATGTGGATGCACGTTAAGGACCAACCTTCTAACAAGTGGACTATCTGGCCATAAATGGGATTGGCATGATTCTCTTAGAGATTCAGGGGCTTACAAAGCATATCGTCTTTTGAACGGCAGAGGTTGCCTGATAATATAGGGGTCATCACGACCGCATATCTTCGGCAGAGCATACGAGTTACATAAAAAAAAGTACAAAGGAGCCCAAATGTCGTACTTGTTGTTCTTTCACCCATGCTCTAAGCATGTCATATCCATGACACGATAATACCTCTAATAACTTCTAAGTCTTCTAGCATACAAATCCCTAATAGCAGTTATCCCTAACGCACGTCCTATACATACATGAGGCCAACCCAACACGCAGTCTGTATTCTACATAAGACTCACACTCGTGTAACAGCTGTGTCATGGCCAATAAAACCTAATGATGCTTCCAAATTATGTGGTGGTCTCGTAAAACTAGGTCAATGCATATACATAATAAAAACAAAATATGATGCCACGTCGTTGCATCCAAGTTTCCTTGACGCACAGTTATAGATGTTAAAATATATGAGCTAAATGACAAAAATAAAATACATGCATCATATGGAGTATAAATTATAGTATAATGACAAGGTATACTTGCCTGGCAAGAAAAGCTGCATAGTACCAATAACCTACTCCTAAAGTCGCACAGAACAATCCGATAGGTCCTATATACATATAATATAATACAATACAACATCAACCATTACACTAGTACATACATAACCATAAATACACTGGACTCAGAGGGTATGCTAAGGGTGACACTGGTCAACTAACAGGGTTAAAGGCGCGTCTAATTACGCGGGTGTCATGTCCTTACTATTATATAAGATTAAACAGTCAACTCACTATCATGTCTAGGCCAGTACGTCAGTGTACACAAGGCAGACAATTTTCTAATATTCAGGTCACAAGGTTAAAGTAAATATGCGAAAAAATCCACAATGTCCTAGGGTTATATAGCAAATAAACACATATCTAGTCATAATTATTATCATTTAATTACTTATACCATACATATATATATATATATATATATATATATATATATATATATATATATATATACTAATCTGAACATTATATACATACACGTACGTATACGCGTACAAGTCATACGATCAAATGTCAATACAGGGTATCCACTACTAACACCTATGGTCACTCAATATCTATAATAGAGTCCTACCTAGCTCTAGCATTAATTACCACACAATGTGTACATGTACCAATTAATTACCTACACACACGCACACTAGTCTTTAGGTTAACCGACATGGTCTGAACTAAATTGAACCATGAAGCAATACTAATTACAAGCACACATAAAATAAAAGGAGAGCGTGTCACAACCCGCACCCAAAATTTGGGCACGAGTACGTGGGTACGTCCAGCCTACGCCGCAGCATCGGTGGTAGAACGCTGTCTAGGTCAAAGCACTATCTAAATAATCTCGCACGAGTATCCAACTCCATAAGGAGGCACAGATAACACAATATAAATGAACAACATACTCAATCACATAACTACAACACGATAAGAAATCGAAGAAATAAAATAAAATACAATACAAGTCTAAATGTAAATAATCTAACTCAACAAATATCCAAGTCTCAACAAAGTATGCCGGAGACAAAACCGGTACCAAATAAACTACTGAAAGAAACTAAATAGATAACTAGTGATTACGGCTAGACCTCCCGGAATCACAACTGAACTACCAAGTTCAAGTCTACAGCTACTCACCCTGTGGTCCATAAAGTGTCGGACACCGGTCCTCTAAGGCAGAGTCTGAAAAAATATTTCAGTCCGGAAGGAGCAAAGTACATTTCTAATAGCAGTTATATATCAATGATATAAGCTATGTAGTAGTATATAGATGAAAATATACAAGATGCATGTACATGTACGAGATATATACAATAAAGGAAATACTGGAAATACTGTAAGTAAATATGAAAAGGAACAATATGTCAATGAGCAAGAATACTATGACTAAGTGTGTGAGTATTAGCTTTAAAATATGATCGGCTTGGGAACTTGTACAGGAATAATGGCCTGGCTAGTCATACGTGCGGTGTATGACCAACACTAACATGTGAACAAGACTTGTACATGATGGGTATGATCACATATCTACACTAAAATACTTCCCACCCCCGACTGGTATAGTAGATCCAACCATGGTACGCTATGGCACGGGATTTCCTAGGAAGGTAGCAAATCTCCCCGGAAATTAGTGTCTGTACATGCACAAGATAACAATAAAACAATACTTGTACAAGCTACACCATGAACAAGGAATAATATCTCATGACGAGATCCATATATACCAATTCGTGTAACCAGCGTGTCGAGAATATGGATATTTACACTAGATACAATGAACATAGGGGATATTATGGAGAGAGATATACAATACGTATATATATATATATACTAAATTGAATTAATACTATATGTATATATATATGTCTTAAGAATATGCCAATACATATATATACAAAAGAATATGTATGTTGAAAATATTTATATTTATATTTACCAAGTACTAATATACGTATACTACATTTATACATATAACAATTAAATACTCATACCATATACATATATGTGTACATATATATATTACTATATATATATATGTATATATACATACCAAAATACATACTAAAATATGTACTAACATATATTAATACTAATACATTGAATACATGTATATACCCAATTAGAGAAATATACGATATATATATATATATATATATATATATATATATATATATATATATATATATATATATATATATATATATATGTACATATACGCGTATATATATACACGAAACATTATACACTAATGGAGAATATACCAAATACATACATACATACACACGTACGTACACGTGATGGGAGGAAGTCATACCTGAACGTGCACGACGACGGTGAAGACGTCGACGACGAGGAGGATGACGAAGATGACGACGTTGGCGAGGCTGCTCGGGGGCTGCTGTCGTATGGAAACGGGGAACGCCGGAGTGGCAGCGGGGGGTCGAAGGGATGCAGGAGAGTCGAACTTAGAGAAGACTCAGGGCTGTGCAGCTCAGATGAGGGGAGGAGAGCTCGCCGGGGGGTTAATGGCCGGGCTGGGTGGAGGAGTTAACAGTCGGTGGTGGTTGTGGTATTGGCTTGGAGGTGTAGGGATGGCCGGAGCTTGGCCGAGGTGCTGGCAGAGCAGCTAGCAATGGCGATGGGCACGTCGGAGCTCGGGATGGTGGCTTGTGGAGCAGTGGCTGCGGGATATCAGGGTAGGGGTGAACAGGTGGCTCGAGGTGCGGGACTTGTCGGGCTGAAGGTGGAGCTCATCGAGGCTCGACCGAGACTGGAGGAGACAGGGGGTGGTTCAGGGTGAGCTCGCCGGGGAATGCTGGAGGAGGTCGGGGATGTTAGCTCTGATGGTGGTGGTGGATGTGCAGCGAGGATATCGGGGAAGACTCGGGGCTGATGCTGCCAGAGTAGGGGGGACAACAGCTGGGGAAGATGAGCAGGATAGCCGGACGTGGAGTCGAGGGGAGCTCGACGCCGGGGTCGGGAAGAGGGGATGTCGAGAAGGAGGAGGCTGGGAGCTGGCTCGGTTGTCTGCTGGAGTAGGTCGGGCTGATGGTGGTAAAGTCGGTTATGGAGGGGGGAGAAAGTCGGCGAAGGCTGAACCGGTGGCCGGGTCGGAGATGTCTTAGCCGGGCTGAGATGAAAAGTGGCAGTGGGGAGTGGTTTCCCTCCTTCCTTTAAATTTAAAAAAGAAGGAGAAGAAGAAGAAAGGAAGAAGAAGAAGAGAAGAAGAAAAGAAAATGAAAAAAAAGGAGGAGACTACGGTTGAGTGAGGGGGAGGAGATGGGGGCTTCCCTTGGTTTGGGGATTAGGGCTTGGTTGGGAAGAGAGCCTTGAGGGGACATTAAATAGGATATGTGAGTGGGAAATGAATGGTGATGATGCACCAATCTTGAATGAGTGGTCAGGATTTGACATGAAGGAATTCCTTCATGCAAGGATGAGGGTTGGGTTTGACTAGTCAATATTAGGGTTTTTCCATTGGTTTGAACCAATAGAGTGTTGACACCTAATGGAATATTTGTAAATTAGCCCCCTTAAATTTGGGTATTTGCACAAACAAATGAAATGATGAAAAATTGGTGGGCGATTTGGTGTTTGGTGTTTTGTAGGGTGAGGGAGAGTTGTGTGTTTTGTATGGGCTTAATTAACGGGGTATTTGGATTAAATCGAGATTAAACGGGATTAGTCAAAATGGTATCCCCAATTTAATTAGAAATAAATGCAAGCGGTGTTCTAAAATTAATTAGGAGTACATGGGGCCAAAATTAGGTTGGGACACAATTATCATTATGAAGAAGACTCAGAACAGGATATTAACCTAATTTGGGTTGCACGAAAAATGGGTCAAGATTGCCTCCAATTTCGATTGGAACGCACAACAATACAAAGTTAAAATTTATTCAAAAATTTAAATAAACGTCCGCGACGAATATTGTGCGGCTAAAACGAAGCACAAGAGGGCATAATTACGAGTTACGAAAAATGTCATAATGGAAGGCGGACATGTCTAGGACAAGGTTGTGAAATTTGTTGGAAGGCAAAAGCTAGGGTAGCGCTTCAAATATCGAAGCAACGACAAGGCACAATAATTAAATAAACTACGGTAATTAATTACTATCTCCAATAATTAAATCCTAAATAATACAATAAATTTCATAACCCTACATTTTAGTCAGGTGTACATCTAGTGGGCCTCTAGGTCAAGTCTACTAGCTCAACATTAAGAACACTGTATATAATATATTTATAAATACACATCTCATATAATTATTTAATTTAAATACATGCAATATCAAATACATATAAAAAGTCAAAATTACTCCTGTTTTTGGAACGTGGTAGTGACAAGTCTACCCTTCTTAAAAGAATTTTGTCCTCAAAATTTAAAATCCTCATAGTAGTATTTACTCATACACATTATTATTTTCCATCAAAATTTAAATTCATCAACCACGAAATCAGGTAGTAATCCACAATGTCATTTCATAATTTTCAAAATTCTGTAATTATCGTATTCCTAAAAATCCTCGAAATAAAAATTAAATTATATTTTTATCACAATTTCCCTTTAAATTTTAAGTTAATAATTAAACACTCAAAATTTAATATCCACTCCTCTAATTTAATTTCAATCAATGTATATATATAAAATTGAAATCTCGTCCCAAAAGTTTGAATTCAAACACTAATCCATTAATGATTTTATTCCTTGATTTCTCTTTTTCCTCAAAATACTCACAATGCGATACTTATGGAATCTTCAAATGCAACATTCATAACATAAAATTTTAATTTCATATCGTGTAATCAAATAGATATAATGATAATCTCCCTAATTTTCTTTAATTTTAATAACCAATTTAATCATATCATACTCTTTCTAAAATTAATAAATCATTAATTATGCCATGTTAATTTTCTTAACTCTCTATTTAAGTTAATGTTTATCCTCGAATTTTAATGATAATTTTAATCATATCTCAATCTTCGTAAAATCAATGATCCATCAATTCTGCTATATTAACTCCTTAACTCTTTATTTAAATTAATGCTTATCCTCAAATTTTAATCATCTTGTCTCTTTTGTCAAGTCATAACCTCTTCATTAACTCTACTATGGTCAAAACCTAAATAATCATGGTCTAAGAAAATTCTATCCACAGTCATTCAATGTGCAATCTAAGGGAAACATGCATGGTTATGGTCTATTTTATCATGGTATTTATAAAACCCCCTTTCTAGAAAATCGTATATACCTTTTTATTTATTAATTATTAATTAAATTGTAGTAATTAGGTCTAAATAGGAGAAATATATTTTTAATAATTTTTATGTTAGGTGTTCGGGCACTAAGATGACTTATGGGACCATCAGGAATTTTTAGGAATTTATTCCATGTAGGAGACCCCTTGAGCTGTTGCTAGCCCAACGATGTGCAATACCCTAATCTATAAATTTCTTATGTGTGAATATATATATATATATATATATATATATATATATATATATATATATATATATATATACAAATATATATATGTATATATATATATATTTAAAGAAAGAAAGGAAAAAGAATTTATTAAATAAGTAACTAAGTATAATAATATAATAATATTACTAATAATAATAAGCAACTATTCCTCTTTAGCCTTGCAAATTTCCCTTGCAGCCAACCTGTGCGGAACTCCCTTAGCCGCACTTATTCCTTCAGCAGACCCGCCCATTTACTTCCTTCAGCCCATTGTTTCACCCGCGGAACCCGTCCAAATCCGCTCCTTCTCTCTCTCCCTATAAATATATATATATATATATATATATATATATATATATATATATATATATATATTAGCTCTCAAAAACCCTAACCTAATTTCCAGACCTCCTCTTCCCATCTAGAGCCGTCATCGCAGCCAGAGAAGCCCCACCAAGCCATCCAACCATCCCGTCGACGCCGACATCGCGCCCTGCAGTTTCCCACTCGAAGCACCTTCGTTCCGACGCGATTTCCCGTTGACTCGCTCGACCAAACGCTGTTCTGTTTTCATAGGTATGATCATCCCTTAACCCTCTCCAATATTCGTTTTATAGCCAATCTCAGAAAACGTGTGCCCCTAGATGTAAATCAGCGTCCAAAGTGGACGGACAGACCCAATTCTGGAATCGCAGAATTCCAGAATGACCACCCCTATTGCCGAGTTCGTATCTCCCACCACAGAGATCCGAATTTGATGATTATTTTTGATACATGTAGAATACCTGACCTAGTTTAATTTCTGTAAAATAACCCTATGATAATAGTTGCTGTGGACATAGTTATATTCGTCACAAAACTGTGCGCACCCACTTTTTTTGGTTTTCCAAAAGTTGGAAAACGGAGCGCGCCCCGCCAAACGGGACCGCCCCGCCGTGTGCCAAGTATACCCAATGGTGCACGCAGCATAACCGAACACGTAAAAATTTATGGGGACTGATTCGGACGCATGTGCACGCCGGAATCAGGCCGTATCCGCGGACACATTTCGTGTCACAACTATTATGGGACTCGCGCGTAGTTTGTGCACGCTTGTCAGATTGTGATGAAACTTGCACCACTGGACTCGTGGTAACGCACTGGTCCTGTGACCCAATTTTCACGCATTTCTGAGACGGTTGACCAGATCGCCAATTGGCAGGCCCCATAGTTGACTTTTTGGACAAAATAGTGTTCGGCTCATCGGAATCCACATTTGGATATACCATTGGGTTCGTATTGACATTTAGAGTTGTTTGACCCATAGTTTGTCCCATTTAGAGACTGTTACCCTCGGCACGCTTTTCGGTGCAAAGTGGGCCACACGTGGACCCCACTTTTGCCCGAAATTACGGTTTTGCCCCTGTGTCCAAATTGGACGAAAGGGAAGTGCTTTCTAGCTATTTTGCTTTTTTTGGGAATATTGGTGATATCTATTTCAGCATCCGGAGATATTTGTTCTGAGGCTATAGCTTCAGGTCCTGTGTATTGGACATCTGGACATAACATTTTGTAGTTTCTTGCCAGGCAAGTATACCTTGCCATTGTACTGTTATTTATATTTTATATGTTGCATGCATCTTTATTTTCTGTCTTTAGTTCATATATTTTAACTGTTATATAAAATGCGCGCGACGGTGACGTCGCGGTATATTTTTATTTATGTATTTGCATTGACCTTGTTTATGAGACTACCCCATCATCATGAAGCATCATTAGGTTCATTGGCCGTGACACAGTTGTTACACGAGTTGTGAGTCTTATGTAGATCACGGACTTGCGTGCAGGTTGGCCTCCTGTACGTGTGGGCCGTGCGTTAGGAATAACTGCTGTTAGAAACTGTGTATGCTAGTAGACTAGGCAGTTATTAGAGGTATTATCGTGTCATAGATGTGACATGCTTAGAGCATGGGGTGGAGAGAATAACAAGTAAGGCGTGTGGGCTCCGTTGCACTTTCCTTGTGTAACCCGTACGCTCCGCCGGAGATACGCGGTCATGACGACCCCTATATATTATCATGGCGGGCCTCCGGTGTTCGAAAGACGCCGTGCCTTTGTAGGCCCCTGGATCTCCAAGAGAACTATGCCAATCCCATTTATGGCCAGATAGCCCACTTGTTAGAAAGTTGTTCTTAACTGCATTCACTTTAGACGGTTAGGTGACCCCTTTGGATATTTATTTCAGTACTTTATTGGCATGTGTTTAAGTATACTTGTTATGTCCCTCTGAGGACCTGGTCCGCTGCCAGGTGTACCTATTCTTGAGGATTTGCAGGAGCGCAGATTTGGCAGGATATAGATGCTTCATGGATGTCTTCTCTTCGAGCCGTGATTGGTAGCTGGTACTTATATTGTTTGAGTGAGTTGTACTTATATTGTATTTACTTTTCCATTCGAGTTGGTAGTGGATTTGTTTCCATCCAACTATTATCTTTAGATCCTTCTTATTGAGATCTAGTTTCATAGACATTGGTTATTTTACTATATTTGATTTTCTGTGGATGAGATTTAGATTTTCCCCTGTGACTTGTATTATATTTTTACCATTTGTGGATTTGATATTCATAATACAGCGTACGTATGAATTTGGTTTCCATATATTGGAGTTGCCATATCCATGTGGCTGGCATGCTTACGTGTCCTAGTCCTACGTATTTTTGGGACTGGGGCGTGACATGTTTTTGTGGTGGCCCATGCAGGTCAAGAGTATATTTTCTCGGTTACGTTACTGTACCGAACAAGCCTGCACCTAGGACTAGAGTATAGGATCTCATCCACAATTGACTATGACTCATCTTTTTTCTAATCTGTTCTATTTGAATAATTGCATCCTGCTTGATTCCTGTACTCCCATAATAGTTCCTTTAGTATAGTCTCTCCTAGAATATAGAAGTTCATGTTGTTAGATGATAATTAGGGTAGCACACCTATTAAGAATATAATGAGAATATAGACACACCACTGAGTTTAGAATATCTAGTAAACCCTAGAATTCCTTATCTTTAGAATTGGTTTACCATTACCCCGGATGTATTATGAGGACTTGAGAGTAGTATAGACACTACTAGAGTTAGTTAGAAGGTTACCATAATGTTTGCCCCTAGCATTGAGGAGCCAATAGAAAACCAAAACTTAATATTTGGACTGAACCTAACCTTCATAGTTAGATAATATTGGAACTATAAACTTAGGTCATTGTCTTATTATTAATAGACAGCACCCTAGGAAGCCTAGAGGAATGTAATCAACACTTCTCTCTTGATCATACCCCGAACATAGCAACTAACACCCCACTCCCCTTAGAGAACCATGATGCTATCTAGAGCCCTCTATCTTTATTTTATATATTGTTTCCCTGCGACCATAGCGCTCGCTATTTTACGACGGCTAATTACGTTTCTTTTCTTCGTCTTTTAACTCGTGCCATCTGACACTTCGGATAGTAGGCCAAGTAATTTATTCTTTGTTAAAGGCTCATAGTTTGCTAGGATTATAGTTGTAGCCTTGAGTATGAATTTTTTTTTATGCTTGGTAGTTAGAACTTGATAAGTTTAAGTTGTTTTGTAGATTGTGACCGATGATTAACCCTTAGTTTTAATTCGTGTAATTTGTACCTTCACCTCGATACACGTTAGACCCTTCCCCTTTAACGGCCAGTAACTCTTCTATCCTTACCATTGATACTTGCTTGAAGGTGCTATGACTAGGACTTAGGATGACCATTACCTACATAAAAAGGATACCCTAATCAATACCAAGATTTTTCCTCATATACCCTAATAAAGAGTTTCTGTTTTATTTACATGTGCAAGATTATTTGGTAGGACCCTCTTAAGACTGTCACCATATTAGTTTAATTATTTTAAATTGGGTAGTATACCTCACCACCTAGTATCATATAGCCCTTGTGATCCATTGATGAAGTGTAACTGAATGGCATTAATTGTAAGCTAACATAAGATGATAGTATTTATTCAGACTATAGAACTTAGAAGCTCACACCCCTACTTTGTCGACTATCGACTTAGACAAGGAATTAATATGATAACTGTAGAGATTGTAGAGTCTTTTGTTATTGTTGCTTATGTTGTTTTGTTTTTGCAACTTGAATTATTTGTAACTTCTCTCATCATAATCCAGCGTTATATTTTCTGTGCTACCTTGAATTATGCTGCTATTATAGCCTAGTTTTTGCAAGCTTATTCCTTATCGAGCTTGTTCATGACATATGTATTATTGGGGAGGCCCACAATAATACATTTCAGAATCAGTGTATGAAGGTCTAGCTAACCTTAGTGCGCTCGATTCGCCCTTCGTAACGTTACTTTACGTGGATTGAGATATGTAGTGATTAGTAGACGAATATACTTGCCCTAGGCATGTCTGACATATCGTATCAGTTACATAACTGTACTAATACGAGCAGGCAAACAAAGGATTACCAAAATAGGATTTCAATCCACAACTGCTTTGACAATTCCCAATTGAATTCTTTAAACGCCTTGATCCCAATACTTCTACTCTATTACGCTGCCCTTGAACTCTTTATTAGTGATCTTCGTCTTCCCTTATTTCGAAAAGACGAAACCTCGTGCTGGGTATAAAGTTTGATACACAGAGAGTACTAGATATACCCCATAGGTCGATCACATACTTGAGGATTATTCTTTCATAATTAAGGACATATCATATATGATATGATCGGCATTGAAGTTTCGAGGACTGAACGACATGAGTAAATAAATTAAGGAATATTTTCTTAGGATATATAGCCTTAGGTGATAGGTGGATAAATTCTAAGTTGGGTAGTAGTGGATAAATTCTAAGTTGGGTAGTAGTGCATTGTCAACTCGGGAGGAATTTCTTTTAGATTATGATCGAGTAAGATTAGATTGAGAGAGGTTCAAGCCATTGTAATTTTGAGAAAGTTAGAAGGATGACTAAGATGATGAGGATCAATGAATTGATATTGAGGACCCAATATTTATACCTTAAGTGCATGAGTTAAATTTTTTTTTTGAACAATGAACGTAGAATCACTAATTTGAATTTAGAGGATAAATATAGAATTTCAGACTTGAATATTGGTGGACTGCATTTAAGTTATTTTTTAATTTGGTGATTTGAATTAAGAATTAAAATTTTGGTTGGATGACCTATTTGAAATAATGAGGATGTGAATGGAATTTATAGAGTTGAGGCATACAAAATTTTATAAGTGAAAATGGGAATATATTGGACTCAAACCACTTCTAAAGGAGATTATGATAGTTAGAGATCGTGAGGTAAAAGTTATATGCGTATGTAAATCTTGGAGATGTTATGTGGATATGGATAATTTGAAACAAGGGGAGAAAAGATAACCATAGGTTAAATTTTGATTGGAGCAGTGGTCATCTTAACCTAGAAGTGATTGCAATGGATATGATTAGGATTTTAGTTATCGCAAGAAGATTGCGACTGACTTGCCTTATTGTACATAAAGGATTAACCGATTCTGCCTTATTTCAATTTTGAGGACGACATTGTCTTAAGTTGGCTGAATTGTGAAACCCCCTCACCTAAGAATTTGACCTACTCGGCTTAGATAGTGAGACTGAGACTAGCACGAATCCACTTAGAAATAGAACACGGTATTTTTATTTAGTTTTACAACATGATATCACTTGACTCGCCTTACCATTGCTTCGATAAATGGAGCAAGTCACTAGTCACTGCCTTCCTACAAATTTTACACCCTTATCCTAGACATGCCTATCATCAAATTCTCATCTTTGTACAATTTTCCAATTGTTGGACGCTTTTATGCAAAAGAGTATTTATGTGTCCACACCATTGGGCATGACACATGAAGAAACCTATTTTTCGCTCATTGGATTTTTCCATGATTTTTTTTTTGGGATGTGCAATGTGCAACATCGCCCACTCCTTAAACCTATCCTTGCATTTAACCAATGCGAATCTTAGACCATCCTTGCTATTCTACCATGGCTTAATTCTAATTTCGAGGACGAAATTTTTATAAGTTGGGTAGAATGTAAAACTCCCTTCCTAGAAAATCGTATATACCTTTTTATTTATTAATTATTAATTAAATTATAGTAATTAGGTCTAAATAGGAGAAATAAATTTTTAATAATTTTTATGTTAGGTGTTCGGGCACTTAGATGACTTATGGGACCATCAGGAATTTTTAGGAATTTATTCCATGTAGGAGACCCCTTGAGCTGTTGCTAGCCCAACGATGTGCAATACCCTAATCTATAAATTTCTTATGTATGAATATATATATATATATATATATATATATATATATATATATACAAATATATATATGTATATATATATATTTAAAGAAAGAAAGGAAAAAGAATTTATTAAATAAGTAACTAAGTATAATAATATAATAATAATATTAATAATAATAAGCAACTATTCCACTTTAGCCTTGCAAATTTCCCTTGCAGCCAACCTGTGCGGAACTCCCTTAGCCGCACTTATTCCTTCAGCAGACCCGCCCATTTACTTCCTTCAGCCCATTGTTTCACCCGCGGAACCCGTCCAAATCCGCTCCTTCTCTCTCTCCCTATATATATATATATATATATATATATATATATATATATATATATATATTAGCTCTCAAAAACCCTAACCTAATTTCCAGACCTCCTTTTCCCATCTAAAGCCGTCACCGCAGCCAGAGAAGCCCCACCAAGCCATCCAACCATCCCGTCGACGCCGACATCGCGCCCTGCAGTTTCCCACTCGAAGCACCTTCGCTCCGGCGCGATTTCCCGTCGACTCGCTCGAACAAACGCTGTTCCGTTTTTATAGGTATGATCATCCCTTAACCCTCTCCAATATTCGTTTTATAGCCAACCTCGGAAAACGTGTGTCCCTAGGTGTAAATTAGCGTCCAAAGTGGACGGACAGACCCAATTCTGGAATCGCAGAATTCCAGAATGACCACCCATATTGCCGAGTTCGTATCTCCCACCACAGAGATCCGAATTTGGTGATTCTTTTTGATACCTGTAGAATACCTGACCTAGTTTAATTTCTGTAAAATAACCCTATGCTAATAGTTGCTGTGGACATAGTTATATTCATTACAAAATTGCGCGCATCCTCTTTTTCCGGTTTTCCAAAAGTTGGAAAATGGAGCGCGTCCCGCCAAACGGTACCGCCCCGCCGTGTGCCAAGTATACCCAATGGTGCACGCAGCATAACCGGATACGAGAAAATTCGTGGAGACTGATTCGGACGCATGTGCGCGCCGAAATCAGGCCGTATCCGCGGACACATTTTGTGTCACAACTTTTGTGGAACTCGAGCGTATTTTGTGCACGCTTGTCAGATTGTGATGAAACTTGCGCCACTGGACTCGTGGTAACGCGCTGGTCCTGTGACCCAATTTTTACGCATTTCTGAGACGGTTGACCAGATCGCCAATTGGCGGGCCCTACAGTTGACTTTTTGGACAAAATAGTGTTTGGCTCATCGGAATCCACATTTGGATATACCGTTGGGTTCATATTGACATTTAGAGTTGTTTGACCCATAGTTTATCCCATTTAGAAACTGTTACCCTCGGCACGCTTTTCGGTGCAAAGTGGGCCACACGTGGACCCCACTTTTGCCCGAAATTACGGTTTTGCCCCTGTGTCCAAATTGGACGAAAGGGAAGTGCTTTCTAGCTATTTTGCTTATTTTGGGAATGTTGGTGATATCTATTTCAGCATCCGGAGATATTTGTTCTGAGGCCATAGCTTCAGGTCCTGTGTATTGGACATCTGGACATGACATTTTGCAGTTTCTTGCCAGGCAAGTATACCTTGCCATTGTACTGTTATTTATATTCCATATATTGCATGCATCTTTATTTTCTGTCTTTAGTTCATATATTTTAACTGTTATATAAAATGCGCGCGACGGTGACGTCGCGGTATATTTTTATTTATGTATTTGCATTGACCTTGTTTATGAGACTATCCCATCATCATGTAGCATCATTAGGTTCATTGGCCGTGACACAGTTGTTACACGAGTTATGAGTCTCATGTAGATCACGGACTTGCGTGCAGGTTGGCCTCCTGTACGTGTGGGCCGTACGTTAGGAATAACTGCTGTTAGAAACTGTGCATGCTAGTAGACTGGGCAGTTATTAGAGGTATTATGGTGTCATGGATATGACATGCTTAGAGCATGGGGTGGGAAGAACAACAAGAAAGGCGTGTGGGCTCCGTTGCACTTTCCTTGTGTAACCCGTACGCTCCGCCGGAGATACGCGGTCATGATGACCCCTATATATTATCATGGCGGGCCTCCGGTGTTTGAAAGACGCCGTGCCTTTGTAGGCCCCTGGATCTCCAAGAGAACTATGCCAATCCCATTTATGGCCAGATAGCCCACTTGTTAGAAAGTTGTTCTTAACTGCATTCACTTTAGACGGTTAGGTGACCCCTTTGGATATTTATTTCAGTACTTTATTGGCATGTGTTTAAGTATACTTGTTATGTCCCTCTGAGGACCTGGTCCGCTGCCATGTGTACCTGTTCTTGAGTATTTGTAGGAGCGCAGATTTGGCAGGATATAGATGCTTCGTGGATGTCTTCTCTTCGAGCCGTGATTGGTAGCTGGTACTTCTATTGTTTGAGTGAGTTGTACTTATATTGTATTTACTTTTCCATTCGAGTTGGTAGTGGATTTGTTTCCATCCAACTATTATCTTTAGATCCTTCTTATTGAGATCTAGTTTCATAGACATTGGTTATTTTACTATATTTGATTTTCTGTGGATGAGATTTAGATTTTCCCCTGTGACTTGTATTACATTTTTACCACTTGTGGATTTGATATTCATAATACAGCGTACGTATGGATTTGGTTTCCATATATTGGAGTTGCCATATCCATGCGGCTGGCATGCTTACGTGTCCTAGTCCTACGTATTTTTGGGACTGGGGCATGACAGTATTGCAGTCTCTGTCAGGGTGTACTACTAACTATATTCTAACAAGAAAATCACTAATAGAAGCTATGGTACTGAGGAATCAATCAATCAATCAAATAGAGAGGACAGAAGGAAAGAAAAAAATAGAACATGCTAACACGTTACCTGCAGTATCGGTCTCCTCGACCGTCATCGCAAATGCTCCGCCCTGCTGGGGTGTCTCCCTCCGCGGGTGCTGAGCAATCTGCAGTTCCACAGGTGGCCTAACTGGATCTCTGTAATTTGGAGCTACGCGCTGAGATAGAGGGCAATCCCTCATTCGGTGTACTGTATCACCATAGCGCAAAGAAAGTCCTAGCCTCAATCTACAGCTCTCCCAAAGGTGACCTGACTTCTTACAGAAATGACAAGTCTGCTGTGTCTCTCTCGGAGGCTGCTGTCGATCCTGCTGAATACGAACTGGTGCCTGGTACTGCTGTTGATACTGAACCATCCTTGGCAGTTGTTGAATGTGGGGACGCTTGGCTGGTCCCGCGCTACCATTCATATCTCCAGAAATATTGTGACTCCTCTTCGGCCTGAGATCCAGATCCTCTTCTGCAATCTGGGCATCCATCAAGATATCCTCAAAGGTAACGGTACGACGACCAGAAGTGTGCGACCTAATCTTATTCGTCAGCCCCTTTCTAAACTTTTGGGCTTGATCTCCTGGGTCACGAATCATAGACGATGCAAAATGGCTCAAACGACAGAATTCTGCGGCGTACTCATCGACCGACATATTCCCTTGGACCAAGTCATGAAACTGACTTTCCAAGGTTCCCAAGGCCACGTCAAGAAAGAACTTCTCCTTGAAAAGCAACTTGAAGGTCTTCCAAGTAAGTCCTTCGCAAGTGAGTCTCGGCTCCGTGCGATACCACGTGTGCGATATCGAACATCTGACTGCCAGCGGCTTCTATCTGCAAGCTCTCCGAAATCTGGGCCAATCGCAGGCTCCTCTCTATATCCTCTAGTCAGTCGTCTGCGTAGAGTATCCCTTCGGTGCCTTTGAACTCTCGAGGCATCATCCTCTTGAAGTCCACTATAGTGCCTGATCTCTGCTGTTGCTGCTGGCCAGGAAACTGCTGGGCAACTCTCTCCACAGCTTGGAGAGCCACCTGATGAGCATTCTCCATGCTCTCTCTCATCAGATCGGTTTGGGCCTGGTGCACTTCTGCTTGCACCCTCTGAGCCTCAGCTTGAACTCGCTGAGCGTCTACCATGCCTTGGATCAAAGTGAACACCTGTGCCCCGTCAATGGGCACACCTCCGAAAAATGGAGTTGGTGGAGGAGGAAGGTTGTCCGTCACAGCTGCGGCAATCCTCTGAACAGGTGGGGGAGGAGGACCCCCGAAAAGTACAGATACTCCCACATGCATCGGAGATGTAGAAGGAACTATGGCTGTATGTCCATCAGGTGGAGAGGTGGCAGACCCCTCTAAATCTGGTGCTCCCACTCTCATAGGGCGTATCTTCGACGATATCCTGAAGACAGATCCAAAAGAATCAATTAAGGCAATAAATGCGATATCATCAAGGAAAGACAGTAAAGTTTTAAAGAAACAATATTCAGAAGGAATTAAGGATAACAGATAAATAGATTGGAAATATTCCTAATTGTGATTGCACAGGTCAATGATGCATCCAAGGTTTGATACCTCCATCCCTTTAGGTACCACAGTTCTACTACAAGCACACTCACTGCTAGCTTTCTTACCTACTGCAATTGTTGATACTAGTTGTTCTTATCACCCAAGTGCATATCAAATGCAACACACCATACTAAGTACTGCTTCCTCTAATACAACCCTAGATGGGCACCCAAGTCAGTTTGCAATGCAATTTCAATCATGCTCAAGCCAACAGATCCTCAAAATAAAATCCTCAAAACTAACTCCTCGAACAATTTAAAGTAAAATGCATATACTTTCCTCAAGGTCAAATATTCAAATACTAAAACAAAAATTTAATCACTTTCAAAAAAAATCCTTACAGCTTTGTCTAGGTTCATTGAATTGAATCTAAATCCTCAAAATTTTTAATAGCATAATATCTCAACTCCTCAAAATTCTTTTAAAAATTGAAATTCATTTCCAATCTTCAAATTATAATTTAAATCCACATCTTGTAGTCCAATAGCCCTAATTTTAATCTTTCTCACTGTCCTCACCAACATGTGTCATCAGATGATACCATAAATTAGTCCGTAAAATTCATCTCGATATAAAATCAAACTCTACAATGACACCAAGATCTTAATTTAAAACTGATCAACAAGAATCAAATTCAATATCAACAAGTAAGAACGGACAGAAACAAGGGAAATGTTTTAAATTGGAAATTATTATGAGGTTCTCAGGGGTCATCCCAGGAATCTCTCAAGGAATTATGATTGAGTATTCGCTCTCATCCTAGTATCCTATGTCCTATATCCTATCGCAGGCACGCAGTAGTGGAACAAGGATGTCACACAACCACGACATCGCACAACTTGCGAAGTCTGACCTGCATGGGCCACCACTAAAAATATGTCACGACCCGCACCCAGAATTTGGGCACGAGTACGTGGGTACGTCCAGCCTACGCCGCAGCATCGACGGTAGAACGCTGTCTAGGTCAAAGCACTATCTAAACAATCTCGCACGAGTATCCAACTCCATAAGAAGGCACAGATAATACAATATAAATGAACAACATACTCAATCACATAACTACATCACGATAAGAAATCGAAGAAATAAAATAAAATACAACACAAGTCTAAATGTAAGTAATCTAACTCAACAAATATCCAAGTCTCAACAAAGTATGCCGGAGACAAATCCGACACCAAATAAACTACTGAAAGAAACTAACTAGATAACTAGTGATTCTGGCTAGACCTTCCGGAATCATAACTAAACTACCAAGTTCAAGTCTGCAGCTACTCACCCTGTGGTCCATAAAGTGTCGGACACCGGTCCTCTAAGGCATAGTTTGAAAAAATGTTTTCAGTCAGGAAGGAGCAAAGTACATTTCTAATAGCAGTTATATATCAATGATATAAGCTATGTAGTAGTATATAGATGGAAATATACAAGATGCATGTACATGTACGATAGATATATAATAAAGAAAATACTGAAAATACTGTAAGTAAATGCGGGAAGGAACAATATGTCAATGAGCAAGAATACTATGACTAAGTGTGTGAGTACTAGCTTTAACATGTGATGGGCTTGAGAACTTGTACAGGAATAATGGCCTAGCTAGTCATACGTGCGGTGTATGACCAACACTAACATGTGAACAAGACTTGTACATGAAGGGTATGATCACATATCTACACTAAAATACTCCCCACCCCCGACTGGTATAGTAGATCCAACCATGGTACGCTATGGCACAGGATTCCCTAGGAAGGTAGCAAATCTCTCCGGAAATCAGTGTCTGTACATGCACAAGATAACAATAAAACAAGACTTGTACAAGTTACACCATAAACAAGGAATAACATCTCATGACGAGATCCATATATACCAATCCGTGTAACCAGCGTATCGAGAATATGGATATTTACACTAGATACAATGAACATAGGGAATATCATAAATAAGAAGCTAATCAGAGAATGTACTCGCATTGGGTCCTTAGCTGGTAATACCAATGTCCTATCCCAGAGTATCGTCTGGATAATCCAACAGTCCTATAGACATATCATACAATACAATATTGCATCAAATATTACACTAACACAAAACAAATATATTGAACTCAGGGGCTATGCCTGATATGGCATTGGTCAACTAGGGTCCGTGTGCGTCAAGTTGCACGGGCGTCGCGTCTGTGATTGCTGTGCAAGACAGACGGTCAAAATGATATGGGACTTGCCAGTACGTCAGTGTACATGTGGCAGACTGCTAACAGTTCAAAGGGTCACAAGGTCATGTGTAGTTACGGGGTATCCGTATTTACACTAGGGTCATCTAGTAGAGATATATATATATATATATAAATATATATATCATTAACTAACATATATATTAATATCCATTAATTACAATAATAGATATATGTATATATATACTTAAAATAAAACTAATACTTTGTATATATATATAAACATATATTATGGAGAGATATATACAATATGTATATATATATATATATATATATATATATATATATATATATATATATATATATATATATATATATATATATATATATATATATACTAAATAGAATTAATACTATATGTATATATATGTCTTAAGAATATGCCAATACATATATATACAAAAGAATACATATGTTGAAAATATTTATATTTATATTTACCAAGTACTAATATACGTATACTACATTTATATATATACCAATTAAATACTCATACCATATACATATATGTGTACATATATATGTATACCAATACATATATATATATTACTAAACATATACTATATATATATATATATGTATATGTATGTATATATACATACCAATATACGTACTAAAATACGTACTAATATATATATTAATACTAATACATTGAATACATGTATATACCTAATTAGAGAAATATACGATATATATATATATATATATATATATATATATATATATATATATATATATATATATATATATATATATATATATATATATATATACACGAAACATTATACACTAATTGAGAATATACCAAATACATACATACATACACATGTACGTACACCTGATGGGAGAAAGTCGTACCTGAGCGTGCACGACGACGGCGAAGACGTTGACGACGAGAAGGATGACGAAGGTGACGACGATGGCGAGGCTGCTTGGGGACTGCTGTCGTCTGGAAACGGGGAACGCCGGAGTGGCAGCGGGAGGTCGGTGCACGGGAGTCGAACTCAGGGAAGACTCGGGACTGTGCATCTCGGATGAGGGGAGGAGTGCTCGCCGGGGGGTTAATGGCCGGGCTGGGTGGAGGAGTTAACAGTCGGTGGTGGTTGTGGTGTTGGCTTGGAGGTGTAGGGATGGCCGAAGCTTGGCCGAGGTGCTGGCGGAGCAGCTAGCAATGGCGATGGGCACGCCGGAGCTCGGGATGGTGGCTCGTGGAGCAGTGGCTGCGGGCTGCCGGGGTAGGGGTGAACGGGTGGCTCGAGGTGCGAGACTCGCCGGGCTGAAGGTGGAGCTCGTCGAGGCTCGGCCGAGACTGGAGGAGACAAGGGGTGGTTCAGGGTGCAGGGTGAGCTCGCTGGGAAATGCTGGAGGAGGTCGAGGATATTAGCTCTGATGGTGGTGGTGGATGTGCAGCGATGATGTTGGGGAAGACTCGGGGCTGATGCTGCCGGAGTAGGGGGGACAGCAGCTGGGGAAGATGAGCAGGGTGGTCGAACGTGGAGTCGAGGGGAGTTCGACGCCGGGGTCGGGAAGAGGGGATGTCAAGAAGGAGGAGGCTGGGAGCTGGCTCGGTTGTCTGCCGGAGTAGGCCGGGCTGATGGTGGTGAAGTCGGTTATGGAGGAGGGGAGGAAGCCGGTGGAGGCTGAACCGGTGGCCGGGCCGGAGATGTCTTGGCCGGGCTGAGATGAACAGTGGCAGTGGGGAGTGGTTTCCCCCTTCCTTTAAATTTAAAAAAGAAGGAGAAGAAGAAGAAGAAGAGAAGAAGAAAAGAAAATGAAAAAGAAGAAGGAGGAGGCTACAGTTGAGTGAGGGGGAGGAGATGGGGGCTTCCCTAGGTTTGGGGATTAGGGCTTGGTTGGGAAGAGAGCCTTGAGGGGACATTAAATAGGATATGTGAGTGGGAAATGAATGGTGATGATGCACCCATCTTGAATGGGTGGTCAGGATTTGACATGAAGGAATTCCTTCATGCAAGGGTGAGGGTTGGGTTTGACTAGTCAAAATTAGGGCTTCTCCATTGGTTTGAACCAATGGGGTGTTGACACCTAATGCAATATTTGTAAATTAGCCCCCTTAAATTTGGGTATTTGTATAGACAAATGAAATGATAAAAAATTGGTGGGCGATTTGGTGTTTGGTAGGGTGAGGGGGAGTTGTGTGTTTTGTATGGGCTTAATTAACGGGGTATTTGGATTAAATTGGGATTAAACGGGATTAGTCAAAATGGTATCCCCAATTTAATTAGGAATAAATGCAAGCGGTATTCTAAAATTAATTAGGAGTACATGGGGCCAAAATTAGGTTGGGACATAATTATCATTAATGAAGAAGACTCAGAACAGGATATTGTCCTAATTTGGGTTGCACGAAAAATGGGTCAAGATTGCCTCCAATTTCGATTGGAACACACAAAGATACAAAGTTGGAATTTATTCAGAAATTTAAATAAACGTCCGCGACGAATATTGTGCGGTTAGAATGAAGCACAAGAGAGCATAATTACGAGTTACGAAAAATATAAGAATGGAAGGTGGGCATGTCTAGGACAAGGTTGTAAAATTTGTTGGAAGGCAAAAGCTAGGGTAGCGCTCCAAATATCGAAGCAACGACAAGGCGCAATAACTAAATAAACTACGGTAATTAATTACTATCTCCAATAATTAAATCCTAAATAATATAATAAATTTCATAACCCTACATTTCGGTCTGGTGTACATCTAGTGGGCCTCTACGTCAAGTCTACTAGCTTAACATTAAGAATATTGTATATAATATATTTATAAATATACATCTCATGCAATTATTTAATTTAAATACACGCAATATCAAATACATATAAAAAGTCAAAATTATCCCTATTTTTGGAACGTGGTAGTGACAAGTCTACCCTCCTTAAAAGAATTTCGTCCTCGAAATTTAAAATCCTCATAGTAGTATTTACTCATACACATTATTATTTTCCATCAAAATTTAAATTCATCAACCACGAAATCAGGTAGTAATCCACAATGTCATTTTACAATTTTCAAAATTCTGTAATTATCGTATTCCTAAAAATTCTCGAAATAAAAATCAAATTTCATTTTTATCACAATTTCCTTCGAAATTTTAAGTTAATAATTAAATACTCAAAATTTAATACCCACTCCTCTAATTTAATTTTAATCAATGCATATATATAAAATTGAAATCTCGTCCCAAAAGTTTGAATTCAAACACTAATCCATTAATGATTTTATTCCTTGAGTTCTTTTTTTCCTCAAAATACTCACAATGCGATACTTATGGAATCTTCAAATGCAACATTCATAACATAAAATTTTAATTTCATATCTTGTAATCAAATAGATATAATGATAATCTCCCTAATTTTCTCTAATTTTAATAACCAATTTAATCATATCATACTCTTTCTAAAATTAATAAATCATCAATTATGCCATGTTAATTTTCTTAACTCTCCATTTAAGTTAATATTTATCCTCGAATTTTAATGATAATTTCAATCATATCTCAATTTTCGAAAAATTAATGATCCATCAATTCTGCTATATTAACTCCTTAACTCTTTATTTAAATTAATGCTTATCCTCAAATTTTAATCATCTTGTCTCTTTCGTCAAGTCATAACCTCTTCATTAACTCTACTATGGTCAAAACCTAAATAATCATAGTCTAAGAAAATTCTATCCACAGTCATTCAATGTGCAATCTAAGGGAAATATGCATGGTTATGGTCTGTTTTATCATGGTATTGCAGTCTCTGTCAGGGTGTACTACTAACTATATTCTAACAAGAAAATCACTAATAGAAGCTACGGTACTGAGGAATCAATCAATCAATCAAATAGAGAGGACAGGAGGAAAAAAAATAGAACATGCTAACACGTTACCTGCAGTATCGGTCTCCTCGACCGTCATCGCAAATGCTCCGCCCTGTTGGGGTATCTCCCTCCGCGGGTGCTGAGCAATCTACAGTTCCACAGGTGGCCTAACTGGATCTCTGTAATTTGGAGCTGCGCGCTGAGCTAGAGGGCAATCCCTCATTCGGTGTCCTGTATCACCATAGCGCAAACAAAGTCCTAGTCTCAATCTACAGCTCTCCCAAAGGTGACCTGGCTTCTTACAGAAATGACAAGTCTGTTGTGTCTCTCTCGGAGTCTGCTGTCGATCCTGCTGCATACGAACTTGTGCCTGGTACTGCTGTTGATACTGAACCATCCTTGGCAGTTGCTGAATGTGGGGACGCTTGGCTGGTCCCGCGCTACCATTCATATCTCCAGAAATATTGTGACTCCTCTTAGGCCTGAGATCCAGATTCTTTTCTGTAATCTGGGCATCCATCAAGATATCCTCAAAGGTAGCGGTACGACGACCAGAAGTGCGTGACCTAATCTCATTCGTCAGCCCCTTTCTAAACTTTCGGGCTCGAACTCCTGGGTCACGAATCGTAGACGATGCAAAATGGCTCAAACGACAAAATTCTGTGGCGTACTCGTCGACCGACATGTTCCCTTGGACCAAGTCATGAAACTGAATTTCCAAGGTTCCCAAGGCAACGTCAGGAAAGAACTTCTCCTTGAAAAGTAACTTGAAGGTCTCCCAAGTAAGTCCTTAGCCAGTGAGTCTCAGCTCCGTGCGATACCACGTGAGTGCGATATCGAATATCTGACTATAAACCCCCTGAATTTTCAAAAAATTATTAAACTTGGATTTTTTCCAATTTTCTGAAATTTTTTGGGAATTTTCTGTAATTAAAATCAAGGCTTTAAATTATTAAATAATTTTTAATTGTTAATAAATAATATTAAAATATCATAGAAATAATATTTTTGGGTGTAAAATGAAAAACTGGACTTAGGGTAATTTTTCTGGAATTTATTGGGCCTCGGACCTATTTTTAAATGCCTAAAAACTATTTAATTAATTATTTATTTAATTAACTGATTATTATTATTTTATTTTTGTTTTGGGCCGGCCCGGCCCAGTGGACCGGCCCAGCGGTCCAGCTGCCAACCGGCCCAACCCGCTCCCCTACCGGGTCGGGTCGGGTCTGCCCAGACCCGACCCGCCGCCTCCGACCCGCTACCAGCACCCCTCCCCACGACCCGGCTGCCCGAAATCCCTGCCGCCCCGGCCGGCCATGCGGCGCCCAGCCGCGCCACGACCTGCCACGACGCCCCGCGTCTCCCGGCGTCGATCCCCCCTCGTCGCCGCCCTTTCCGGTGACCTCCAGCCCCCTCTCCCCTATAAAAACCACCGCCCGGCCCTCTTTCCTCCACCGCTGAGCCCGCCTGAACCCTAGCGCCGCTCCGCCTGACCTCGCCGTGCCGCCGCCCAGCACCGCCCGCTGCAGCCTCCCCTTTCCCCCTCGCCTTCCTCCTCCCTCGGCGCCTTCCCCGACTCCCCAGACCTCGAGCCGGAGCTCCGGTCAACTCCGCCGGCTCCCCGCGCGCCGCCGACCACTAGCACAGCTCCGCCCAGCCCCGGTCGGCCTCCCCAGCAGCGCCGCCTCAGCCCTCCGGCCGGCCCCGTCGCCTGAGCGCTCGCCGGATTTTCCCCAAACCCTAACCCTAATTTTTCTCGAATCCGACACGTGTCGGACACGATTCGACCCCGGTTTTCGGGTCCCCTTTAGGTACTTATAAATTTTTGTTCGTATCTCTGTTCTCGATTTCGCAAATTACGTTACGAAGCCTGTATGACCCTCTCAGTGCCCGGATAAACCGATCGGGGTATCGCGTCCTGTGGTGATCGCACACCGCGATCCAAAAACAGAAAAAACCAGACCCTGTTTCACCCCGAAACTGAGTACGCCCCGCCAAACGGGACGACTTGGTCGCGTGCGGTCTTCACAGATACGTGCGCGCCGTCGATACGGACGTGTGAGATTTCGCGGAAGCTGATTCGGGGGTGCGTGCACACCGGAACCAACGCATATCCGCGAACATCTCATCGTATCTGACTTTTCTACAATTTGCCCTAACTTCTTGCACACACGTCGGATCAAAACGAAACTTATGCCATCGAACTCGTAGCGATACGCTGGTCCTGTGGGTCAAGTTTGGTTCAATTCTGAGAACGTTGACGAAATCACGTGTCGTGGGCCCCACAAGCCCCGCTCGACGGGCGATTTCGTGATCGGCTCATCGGAATCCAATTCTGCAAGTTCCGTTGGGTTCGCATCATCGTTCCTGACCTGTTGACACTAAGTTTAGTGAATTTGGAGACCTTTGACCCTGACACATTTTTTGATGCAAAGCGGGCCCACAGGCGGACCCCGTTTTGACCCAAAATTACCGTTTTGCCCTTATCTCCAAATTGGACCCAAGGACAGGCGATTCTAGCTATTTGATATCTTCTGAGCATGATGGTAATGTTTATTTCAGCATCTGGACACATTTCTGGAAATTTCCCCGAGATACAAACTATAATTGGATCCAAACAACAGGCAAGTACCTGCACTTCAAGTTTAATCTTTATATTGTGATAATTAATTCCCTGCTTTACTAGTACCCTTGATGATTACACGTAGTTCTAGAACACTGGATTTTATGTCTTGAATACTGGAGTTCATGTCTTGCTTTCGTGTCGGGTGGGAGAATACTAGAAGGCATGTAGTTTACCCTTCCCCCTGCCGTGTTTAATAGCTGTTGGTACGCGACTGTACCCTCAGTCGGATCTCGATTATTCATGTTTAATAGCCATCTATGATGGCCAGATTAGCCTTATAAAATCCTACATGCCAACTATGTATTCTAAAATAAACACAAGTTCACACACGTCGCTTATTGTCTTGTTATAGTTCTTGTTGGCTGTTGTAGTTTCATTTTCTGTCTCATATTATTCCTGTTTACTAATATTCCTATTTATAATCTTAACTCTTAATTATTGTTATTTCTTTTATGCATATTCTCGATATGATACTCATTCAGTTTCTGTTCTAATTGTCATAAATATTTAGTTTAATCTTGTTGTGCATTGTGTACTTTGCTCCTTTCCTGACTGGATCCGTTGCTTTAGGCGATGATGAGGACCT
The DNA here is from genome assembly GCA_036927795.1 of Iris macrosiphon. NCBI lineage: Eukaryota > Viridiplantae > Streptophyta > Magnoliopsida > Asparagales > Iridaceae > Iris > Iris macrosiphon. Next base: position 87,532 of record JAYESA010000021.1, read on the forward strand.
AGCCCCTACCTATTATAGCCCCTATGAGGGAACAGATGACACTTATGAGGAGCCAGTTCCCACCCAGGAGACTACTTCTGCAGAGTAGTTAGCAGTAGCTTTTATTTATGCTCTTTTATCTTAGTAATCGGGTTTGTCCCCGATTTTATTTCTGGATTCTGTATTAAATATTTGAGCTATTGTCACATTTATTTTCATTTAAAATCTCAGCATTCTTTTCCTGTTATTGTCTTTGTCTATTTCATTAATTGTGAATGAGCTAGATTAGTTAACTGTGGATATGGCCGAGATAGCGTACTACCGCCGGCTCTGCGGCGTAGGCTGGACGTACCCACGTACTCGTGCCCGAATTTCCGGGTGCGGGTCGTGACACGTTTTTATGGTGGCCCATGTAGGACTAGTATCCTTAAATAGGGTAATACCCTAGGACAGGGTATGGAATAAGATTGAGGATTCTAGGAAAAACTCATTCACAGAATAGGATCTTCATTTCAATTCTTGATATCATTCCTAATCAATTTTCCTATCGCCCTTGATTTCCAAGTAATCTATTCTAATCTTCCGATCCCTTCATCTTTCAGAATGGTCCAGACAAGGAACACAGTAGGAGGTACATCAGAACCAGTTGAGCAGACTGTGCCTGAAACTCTTGCACTCCCGCCGCCTCCATCTACTCCAGCAGTTACTCTAGATGGGGCACAGCTACTCGGAGTGTTCCAGGGACTCATAGAATCCCAGAAAGAACAGACTGCACTTCTAGGAACTAGCCTCTCAGAAGCTCTTCGGTCCCAGGAGTCACCACTAAAGAGGCCAGGAAGTGCCAAAGACTTCAAGAATCTCAAACCCCTGGAATTCTATAGAACTGAGGGTATTCTCTATGCCGATGAATGGATAGAGAATGTAGAGCGACTCCTGAAGACTGCTCGGGTCCCTGATGATCTCAAAGTGGAGTCTGCAAGCCTGCAACTATTCGACATAGCTCGGACCTGGTTTAGAGATGAACCCCAACTATCTGCCCCTGACCTCACCTGGGAGGACTTCAAGAGGCTATTCAAGGAGAAATTCTATCCTGAAGTGGCTCGGGAAGCTCTCGAAAGCCAATTCGAGAGACTGGAACAAGGTAACCTATCTGTTGATGAGTACACTGCTGAATTTAGCAGGTTGAGCCACTTTACAGAGTACATAGTTCGTACCCCGGAGGACAGAGCCCGTAGATTCAAGAAGGGGTTATCTTCGGATATTCGCCTTGCTGTCACCACTAGCCGAGCTCGCACCTACGAGGAAATTTTGAGCGTTACCAGGGCGTTGAGAGAGACATGGGGAATAAACTAAAGCGGGAGAGAGATACTGGAAGTATGGGACCCCACAAATGCCCATTTCAACAACAACCATAGCAGAGAACCCCGCAGCAAACTCAGCATCCTCTCCCTCGAGCCCCAGCACCCCAAAACCAAGCTCAAGCACAGAACCAACAAGCTGCCGCTTGTAACTTTTGCCAAAAGCCAGGTCACACTTGGCAAGTCTGCAGGAAGAGGCTAGGTGCCTGCCTCTACTGCGGCTTAGCAGCGCATCAAATGAGGGACTGTCCTGCTGCTCAAGGACGCCCAACTACACCAAAGGCCCCAGGCCAGGCCAGGCCCCCAGCAGCACAGCAGAGGGGACCCCCGCTTCTAACTCAACAACAACGCTTTCCTCAGCACCAACAGCAACAACAGAGGGATGCACCTCAGCAAGGCCGTGCTTTTGCAATGACTCTGAAAGAAGCTGAAGCCACAGCAGACGTGATCACAGGTTCCGTGCTTATAAATTCAATACCATCCATTACTTTATTTGATTCTGGAGCTTCACATTCATTCATGTCAGTAGATTTCCTTATGAAGCATAGCTTAATCCCTGAACCCCTTAGGAATTGTTATAAGATCATTACCGGTGGAGGAATTATCCCGGTTAGTGATGCATGTAACAATTGTCCTATTACATTATGTGGAAGAGAACTATATGCTAGGCTACTCGTAATGCCAGTTCCCAATTTTGATATTATACTGGGTATAGATTGGTTGAGTCAACATCATGCCACTATAGACTGTCACAGAGGTAGTATAATCTTCATGCCCCCTGACAAGCCATAATTTGAATTTGCTAGAGGTTCTAGAGAAATGGGTAGTAACAAAATTTGCGGAGCCCTAGTACCAGAAGAATTGCCACTACCTATAATCTCTGAATATCTTGATGTCTTCCCTGAGGATCTCCCAGGATTACCCCCAGACCGAGAAGTTGAATTCTCTATTGACTTAGTGCCAGGAGCAGCGCCAGTATCTCAAAATCCCTACAGAATCAACAAAAAAGAAATAATAGAACTAAATGAGCAGATAAAAGAGTTAGAAGACAAATGCTTTATTAGGTCTAGTGTCTCACCCTGGGGAGCTCCAGTATTATTTGTGCCCAAGAAGGACGGAACATCCCGAATGTGTATTGACTATAGGGCCTTGAATGCCTTAACAATTAAGAATAAGTATCCCCTACCCAGGATAGATGACTTATTTGATCAATTAAGTGGAGCTCGGGTATTTTTAAAGATTGACTTGAGGTCTGGTTACCACCAAGTAAGGGTGAGAAAGGAAGACATCATTAAAACTGCTTTCAATACCCGGAACGGACACTACGAATTTTTAGTGATGCCGTTCGGGTTGACGAATGCTCCAGCAGTTTTTATGAACTTAATGAACAGAGTCTTCCAGCAATACCTAGACAAATTTGTAGTAGTCTTTATTGATGATATTTTGATCTATTCCAAGACTCCCGAAGAACATGAAAAATACTTGAGGCTAGCATTGGAGACTTTGAGGAAGGAAAAACTTTATGAAAAATTATCTAAATATGCATTCTTCCTAGACAAAGTAGAATTCTTGGGACATGTTGTGACTGGAGATAAAATAGCAGTAGATCCCAAGAAGATAGCGGCAGTAAAATCATGGCCCACTCCAGACTCTGTAGCAGAAATTAGAAGCTTCCTGGGACTAGCTGGCTACTATCGGAAGTTCGTGAAGGACTTTGCTAAAATTGCTGAGCCCATGACAAAATTAACAAGGAAGGATGAAGAGTTTATCTGGACTGATGAATGTCAGTATGCTTTTAAAGAATTGAAGAAAAGGCTGACAACTGCCCCTATTCTGACCTTACCATCTGGAACCGGAGGATTCGCTATATATAGTGATGCTTCTGGAAAAGGTCTAGGTTGTGTATTGGAGTAGAACAAGAAGGTGATAGCATATGCCTCTAGACAGCTTCGAACTCATGAAAAGAACTATCCAACTCATGATTTAGAATTGGCAACTGTTATCTTTGCTCTTAAGCTATGGAAGCATTATCTTTATGGAGAAAAGGTAGAAATATTTACAGACCATAAAAGTCTAAAATATATCTTCACTCAGAAAGAGCTGAACATGAGGCAAAGAAGGTGGCTGGAGCTAATAAAAGATTTTGATATCACCCTTCAATATCATCCTGGGAAGGCCAATGTAGTTGCTGATGCTCTAAGCAGATATCCTATGGCGATGTACTTAACTATGGACCGACACTTGCTCGAGGACTTGGAAAGTTTAGGTATTGAGGTAATTATCCCAGGAAAAGAAGGCCAAATAATAAACTTGCAGATTCAGTCTACTTTAATAGATAAGATCAAGGAGACTCAGTTTCAAGACGAAGGCCTGCGAAGCATTCGAGATCAAGTGCAAGCTGGATTAGTGGAGGACTTCAAAATTCATGAAGATGGATCACTGAGGCATGAAGATAGATTATGTGTACCTCAAGGAGACATAAGAGAAGAAATTATGCAAGAGGCGCACCGATCGCAATACTCTATACATCCAGGAGCCAACAAAATGTACAAAGACTTGAGGACGCATGTTTGGTGGCATGGCATGAAAAGGGAAGTAGCCAGGTTTGTATCTCGTTACTTAGTGTGCCAACAAGTCAAGGCTGAAAGACAAAGACCTGGGGGATTGCTTCAACCACTACCCATTCCGGAGTGGAAGTGGAAATATATTATAATGGATTTTGTTTCTGGGCTTCCAAGGACACCTAGTGGAAAGGATGCAATTTGGGTGATAGTGGATAGACTGACCAAGTCTGCACATTTTCTACCCTTCAAAGTAGGACTATCTACAGAAAAGTTGGCAGATTTATATATCAGACATATTGTTAAATTGCATGGGGTTCCAGTAAGTATTGTCTCCGACCGAGATTCAAGATTCACCTCTCACTTTTGGAAGAGCTTACAAGCCAGCTTGGGGACTCAACTCAAATTCAGCACAGCTTATCATCCCCAAACCGATGGACAATCAGAATATACAATCCAGACCCTTGAAGATATGCTCCGTACATGTGTTCTGGATTTTGGAGGATCGTGGGAAGACTATCTACATCTTGTGGAGTTCTCTTATAATAACAGTTACCAAGCAAGTATTGAGATGACTCCATTTGAAGCTTTGTATGGACGAAGATGTCGTATCCCGTTATCATGGGACGACGTAGGAGAAAGAGCCTTACTGGGACCAGAGATGGTGATCGATTCAACTGAGAAGGTAAAACAAATAAGGAAAAGACTTCGGGTGGCTCAAGACAGGCAACGACATTGGGCAAATAGCCACCGAAGGCCCTTGGAATTTGAGGTAATTAAATTTATGAAATTCAAGTTAATTTAAACATTATGATTATGGAACTAAGACTTGATTATGACTTTATTAAAGGTTGGAGAACTGGTATTCCTGAAGATTTCTCCGACACGTGGCACCATTAGGTTCGGAAGAAGTGGAAAACTCAGCCCAAGATTTATTGGACCTTTTGGCATACAGGAGAGAATCGGAGAAGTGGCATACCGTCTGGCATTGCCACCCTCGCTGGATGGAGTCCATAACGTTTTTCACGTGTCGCAGCTGAGAAAATACGTGTCAGATCCCAGCCATATTTTGGATCACTCAGAGCTCGAAGTAGGCCCAAGTTTGACTTACCAAGAGCAACACGTGGAGATACTGGACCGATCGGAGAAAGTTCTAAGGAACCAGGTTATTTCCCTTGTTCGCGTAGCTTGGAAGCACCACTCTCCCGACGAATCCACCTGGGAGCGAGAAGACGAGATTAGAGAGCGCTACCCTTATCTTTTTGAACCCTAAGGTATATTTTAACTCTCGACCCTTCTTTTCGTGCCATTGTTATTCTTAAATTTTGAGGACAAAATTTTTATAAGTTGGGTAGATTGTAACCCCCCTGAATTTTCAAAAAATTATTAAACTTGGATTTTTCCCAATTTTCTGGAATTTTCTGGAAATTTTCTGTAATTAAAATCAAGGCTTTAAATTATTAAACAATTTTTAATTGTTAATAAATAATATTAAAATATCATGGAAATAATATTTTTGGGTGTAAAATAAAAAACTGGACTTAGGATAATTTTTTTGGAATTTATTGGGCCTCGGACCTATTTTTAAATGCCTAAAAACTATTTAATTAATTATTTATTTAATTAACTGATTATTATTATTATTATTATTATTATTATTATTATTATTATTATTATTATTATTATTATTATTATTTTATCTTTGTTTTGGGCCGGTCCGGTCCGGTGGACCGGCCCAGCGGCCCAGCCGCCAACCGGCCCAACCCGCTCCCCTACCGGGTCGGGTCGGGTCTGCCCAGACCCGACCCGCCGCCTCCGACCCGCTACCAGCACCCCTCCCCACGACCCGGCTTCCCGAAATACCCGTCGCCCTGGCCGGCCACGCGGCGCCTCGCCGTGCCACGACCTGCCACGACACCCCGCGTCTTCCGGCGTCGATCTCCCCTCGTCGCCGCCCTTTCCGGTGACCTCCAGCCCCCTCTCCCCTATAAAAACCACCGCCCGGCCCTCTTTCCTCCAATGCTGAGCCCGCCTGAACCCTAGCGCCGCTCCGCCTGACCTCGCCGTACCGCCGCCCAGCACCGCCCGCTGCAGCCTCCCCTTTCCCCCTCGCCTTCCTCCTCCCTCGGCGCCTTCCCCGACTCCCCAGACCTCGAGCCGCAGCTCCGGTCAACTCTGCCGGCTCCCCGCGCGCCGCCGACCACCAGCACAGCTCCGCCCAGCCCCGGTCGGCCTCCCCAGCAGCGTCGCCTCAGCCCTCAGGTCGGCCCCGCCGCCTGAGCACTCGCCGGATTTTCCACAAACCCTAACCCTAATTTTTCTCGAATCCGACACGTGTCGGACACGATTCGATCTCGATTTTTGGGTCCCCTTCAGGTACTTATAACTTTTTGTTCGTAGCTTTATTTTCAATTCCGCAAATTACGTTGCGAAGCCTGTATGACCCTCTCGGTGCCCGGATAAACCGCTCGGGGCATCGCGTCCTGTGGTGATCGCACACCGTGATCCAAAAACAGGAAAAACCAGACCCTATTTCACCCCGGAACTGAGTACGCCCCGCCAAACGGGACAACTTGGTCGCGTGCGGTCTTCACAGATACGTGCACGCCATCGATACGGACGTGTGAGATTTTGCGAAAGCTGATTCGGGGGTGCGTGCACACCGGAACCAACGCGTATCCGCGGACATCGCCCCGTATCCAACTTTTTTGTAATTCGCCCTATCTTCTTGCACACACGTCGGATCGAAACGAAACATGTGCCATCGGACTCGTAGCGATACGCTGGTCCTGTGGGTCAAGTTTGGTTCGATTCTGAGAACGTTGACGAAATTGCGTGTCGTGGGCCCCACAGGCCCCGCTCGACGGGCGATTTCGTGATCGGCTCATCGAAATCCAATTCTGGAAGTTCCGTTGGGTTCACATCATCGTTCCTGACCTGTTGACACTAAGTTTGGTGAATTTGGAGACCTTTGACCCTGACACGTTTTTTGGTGCAAAGCGGGCCCATAGGCGGACCCCGTTTTGACCCAAAATTACCGTTTTGCCCTTGTCTCCAAATTGGACCCAAGGACAGGCGATTCTAGCTATTTGATATCTTCTGAGCATGATGGTAATGTTTATTTCAGCATCTGGACACATTTCTGGAAATTTCCCCGAGATACAAACTATAATTGGATCCAAACAACAGGCAAGTACCTGCACTTCAAGTTTAATTTTTATATTGTGATAATTAATTCCCTGCTTTACTAGTACCCTTGATGATTACACGTAGTTCTAGAACACTGGATTTCATGTCTTGAATACTGGAGTTCATGTCTTGCTTTCGTGTCGGGTGGGAGAATACTAGAAGGCATGTAGTTTACCCTTCCCCCTGCCGTGTTTAATAGCTGTTGGTACGCGACTGTACCCTCAGTCGGATCTCGATTATTCATGTTTAATAGCCGTCTATGACGGCCGGATTAGCCTTATAAAACCCTACATGCCAACTATGTATTCTAAAATAAATACAAGTTCACACACATCGCTTCTTGTCTTGTTATAGTTCTTGTTGGCTGTTGTAGTTTCATTTTCTGTCTTATATTATTCCTGTTTACTCATATTCCTGTTTATAGTCTTAACTCTTAATTATTGTTATTTCTTTTATGCATATTCTCGATATGATACTCAGTCAGTTTCTGTTCTAATTGTCATAAATATTTAGTTTAATCTTGTTGTGCATTGTGTACTTTGCTCCTTTCCTGACTGGATCCGTTGCTTTAGGCGATGATGAGGACCTAGCCCCTACCTATTATGGCCCCTATGAGGGAACATATGACACTTATGAGGAGCCAGTTCCCACCCAGGAGACTACTTCTGCAGAGTAGTTAGCAGTAGCTTTTATTTATGCTCTTTTATCTTAGTAATCGGGTTTGTCCCCTATTTTATTTCTGGATTCTGTATTAAACATTTGAGCTGTTGTCACATTTATTTTCATTTGAAATCTCAGCATTCTTTTCCTGTTATTATCTTTGTCTATTTCATTAATTGTGAATGAGCTAGATTAGTTAACTGTGGATATGACCGAGACAGCGTACTACCGCCGACTCTGCGGCGTAGGCTGGACGTACCCACGTACTCGTGCCCGAATTTTCGGGTGCGGGTCGTGACACATTTTTATGGTGGCCCATGCAGGACTAGTATCCTTAAATAGGGTAATACCCTAGGACAGGGTATGGAATAAGATTGAGGATTCTAGGAAAAGTTCATTCACAGAATAGGATCTTCATTTCAATTCTTGATATCATTCCTAATCAATTTTCCTATCGCCCTTGATTTCCAAGTAATCTATTCTAATCTTCCGATCCCTTCATCTTTCAGAATGGTCCAAACAAGGAACAAAGTAGGAGGTACATTAGAATCAGCTGAGCAGACTGTGCCTGAAACTCTTGCACTCCCGCCGCCTCCATCTACTCCAGCAGTTACTCTAGATGGGGCACAGCTACTCGGAGTGTTCCAGGGACTCGTAGAATCCCAGAAAGAACAGACTGCACTTCTACGAACCAGCCTCTCAGAAGATCTTCGGTCCCAGGAGTCACCACTAAAGAGGCCAGGAAGTGCCAAAGATTTCAAGAATCTCAAACCCCTGGAATTCTATGGAACTTAGGGCATTCTCTATGCCGATGAATGGATAGAGAATGTAGAGCGACTCCTGAAGACTGCTCGGGTCCCTGATGATCTCAAAGTGGAGTCTGCAAGCCTGCAACTGTTCGACATAGCTCGGACCTGGTTTAGAGATGAACCCCAACTATCTGCCCCTGACCTCACCTGGGAGGACTTCAAGAGGCTATTTAAGGAGAAATTCTATCCCGAAGTGGCTCGGAAAGCTCTCGAAAGCCAATTCGAGAGACTGGAATAAGGTAACCTATCTGTTGATGAGTACACTGCTGAATTTAGCAGGTTGAGCCACTTTGCAGAGTCCATAGTTTGTACCCCGGAGGACAGAGCCCGTAGATTCAAGAAGGGGTTATCTCCGGATATTCGCCTTGCTGTCACCACTAGCCGAGCTCGCACCTAAGAGGAAATTTTGAGCGTGGCCCAGGGCGTTGAGAGAGACATGGGGCATAAACTAAAGCGGGAGAGAGATACTGGAAGTATGGGACCCCACAAACGCCCATTTCAACAACAACCACAGCAGAGAACCCCGCAGCAAACTCAGCGTCCTCTCCCTCGAGCCCCAGCACCCCAACACCAAGCTCAAGGACAACCAACAAGCTGCCGCTTGTAACTTTTGCCAAAAACCAGGTTACACTTGGCAAGTCTGCAGGAAGAGGCTAGGTGCCTGCCTCTACTGCGGCTCAGCAGCGCATCAAATGAGGGACTGTCCTGCTGCTCAAGGACGCCCAGCTGCACCAAAGGCTCCAGTCCAGGCCAAGCCCCCAGCAGCACAGCAGAGGGGACCCCCGCTTCCAAATCAACAACAACACTTTGCTCAGCACCAACAACAGCAACAGAGGGGTGCTCCTCAGCAAGGCCGTGCTTTTGCAATGACTCTGGAAGAAGCTGAAGCCACAGCAGACATGATCACAGGTTCCGTGCTTATAAATTCAATACCAGCCATTACTTTATTTGATTCTGGAGCTTCACATTCATTCATGTCAGTAGATTTCCTTATGAAGCATAGCTTAATCACTGAACCCCTTCGGAATTGTTATAAGATCATTACTGGTGGAGGAATTATCCCGGTTAGTGATGCATGTAACAATTGTCCTATTACATTATGTGGAAGAGAACTATATGCTAGGCTACTCGTAATGCCAGTTCCCAGTTTTGACATTATACTTGGTATGGATTGGTTGAGTCAATATCATGCCACTATAGACTGTCACAGAGGTAGTGTAATCTTCAGGCCCCCTGACAAGCCAGAATTTGAATTTGCTAGAGGTTCTAGAGAAATAGGTAGTAACAAAATTTGTGGAGCCCTAGTACCAGAAGAATTGCCACTACCTATAATCTCTGAATATCTTGATGTCTTCCCTGAGGATCTCCCAGGATTACCCCCAGACCGAGAAGTTGAATTCTCTATTGACTTAGTGCCAGGAGCAGCGCTAGTATCTCAAAATCCCTACAGAATCAACAAGAAAGAAATAAAATTTTATCCTCAAAATAAAATCCTCAAAACTAACTCCTCGAACAATTTAAAGTAAAATGCATATACTTTCCTCAAGGTCAAATATTCAAATACTGAAACGAAAATTTAATCACTTTCAAAAAAAATTTAATCTTCAAATTATACCATAAAATTCTCAAAAATTTTAATAGCATAATATCTCAACTCCTCAAAATTCTTTTAAAAATTAAAATTCATTTCCAATCTTCAAATTATAATTTAAATCCACATCTTGTAGTCCAATAGCCCTAATTTTAATCTTTCTCACTGTCCTCACCAACATGTGTCATCAGATGATACCATAAATTTGTCCATAAAATTTATCTTGATATGAAATCAAACTCTACAATGACACCAAGATCTTAATTTAAAACTGATCAACAAGAATCAAATTCAATATCAACAAGTGAGAACGGACGGAAACAAGGAAAATATTTTAAATTGGAAGTTATAATGAGGTTCTCAGGGGTCATCCCAGGAATCTCTCAAGGAATTATGATTGAATATTCGCTCTCATCCTAGTATCCTATGTCCTATATCCTATCGCAGGCACGCAGTAGTGGATCAAGGATGTCACACTACCACGACATCGCATAACTTGCGAAGTCTGACCTGCATGGGCCACCACTAAAAATGTGTCACGACCCGCACCCAGAATTTGGGCACGAGTATGTGGGTATGTCCAGCCTACGCCGCAGCATCGGTATTAGAATGCTGTCTAGGTCAAAGCACTATCTAAATAATCTTGCACGAGTATCCAACTCCATAAGGAGGCACGGATAACACAATATAAATGAACAACATACTCAATAACATAACTACAACACGATAAGAAATCGAAGAAATAAAATAAAATACAACACAAGTCTAAATGTAAGTAATCTGACTCAACAAATATCCAAGTCTCAACTAAGTATGTCGGAGACAAATCTGGCACAAAATATCCAAGTCTCGACAGGAGCTCCAACGTTAATGGAGGCGAAGGAGGAGAACGTGGAGGAGTCGGGTTGTAGTACAGGAGGTCGAGGGTGGTGATGATGGGATGGCCGGAGGAGACACTCGGCGAGGAAGGTCGAGGCTACTGCTGTTCGTCGAGGAGAGAACATCAGAGGAGATCGGGCTCCGGCATTAATGGAAGCGGGGAAGAGGAGGAAGAAGATGAAGAGGGAGATGGCGACTCGTAGGGGTCGGGTTGTGGAGGTCCGGCGGAGGTCAGCAGTTGAGGCGGCTGCACGGGGCATGGTGGCGTCATGGTCGAGTCTGGCCGGTCTCCGGCGTGGGCTCCGACGGGGGAAGGGAATGATGAACAGGAAGATGGGTAAGAGTCGGCTATGTGTTGGTTGAAATAGAAAAGGGAAAGAAAAGGAAATAAAAATTGTATTTATATATGTAAAGGTGTATGGTTGGGTTGACCTAGAGATTTGGGCTTGTTCAACATCCTACTTGGGATGGGCTTGGCCTTACATGTAGGTATTTAAAAGGCTAGGATTTGCATTATTTGAAATGCATTGCTAGGATAAGATGAGGGGGTGATGTTGAGTGCTACACACTCAAAAAATTATGAAAAAAATTCACATAAAGGAAAAATAGATTTCTTCATGTGTTGTGTCTAATGGTGTGGACACCTTAATGCACTTTTGCATAAAAGTGCCCAACAATTGAAAAATTACACAAAGATGAAAATTGAATTAAAATTATTATAAATGGTGTTCTAAAATTAATTAGAAGTACATGGGGCTAAAATTAGGTGGAACACAAGTGTCATAGACATAGAGAACTCAGAATAGAATATTGTCATAAATTGGGTTGCACAAAATGGGTCAAGATTGTGTCTCCAATTTCGATTGGAACGCACAAGGATACAAAATTGAATTTATTTAGAATTAAATATAAATGTCTGCGACGAATATTGTGTGACTAGGATGTAGCACAAGAGAGCATAATTATAAGTTACACAAAGGTCAGAATAGATGGCTGGCACGTTTAGGACAAGGGAGTAAAATTTATAGGAAGATAATGGCTAGTGTAGTGCTCCAATTATCGAAGCAACGTTAAGGTACAATAAGTGATATAAATATTGCAAAATTATCTAAAATACCGTGTTCTATTTATAATTGGATTTAAACTAGCCCTAGTCTCACTATCTAAGCCAAGTAAGCCTAATTTTGGGTGAGGGGGTTTAAATCTACCCAACTTAAAATAATTTTGTCCTCGAAATTAAAATAAGGCATGGTTTCTCTCTATCTAATCTCACTTGATCACAATCTAAAAGAATTCACCTCAAGTTAACAATGCATTTTTTACCCAACTTAGAATTTACCTATCTATCACATAAGACTATACATTTAAGAAAACTTATTCCTCAAATTACTTAATCGTGTTATTCAATTCTCAAAGTTTACACCAAATATATCACATATGATATGCCCTTAATTACAAAAAAAAATAGTCATCAAATAATGTGATTGGCCTATGGGGTATATCTAGTACTCTCTGTATATCAACTTATATCGAGCACGGACGTTCGTCTTTCCGAAATAAAGAAAGATGAAAAACAATAATAAAGAATTTAAGGTGGAGGTGATAGAATACAAGTATGGGGATCAAGGCATTTAATGAATTCAAAATGGAGTTATCAAGGCAGTTGTAGATTAAAATCCTATTTTGATAAACTCATATTCGCATGTTCATATCAGAACAGTTATGTACCTGATATTATATGCTCTGTCATGTCTAGAGGGAAAGTATATTCGTCTACTAGTCAACTATATATCTCAATCAACGCAAAGTAGTCACGCGAAGAGCGAACCAAATGCACTAAGGTTGATCAGACTATAATACATTGATTCTGAATAGACAATTATATTAATGTGTCGACCCAATAATATATATGTCATGAACAAGCTCGATAAAAGAATAAGCTTGCAAAACTAGACTATAATAGCAGCATAAGTCGAGGTAGTACAGAAAATATAAATACGCTGGATTTTGATAGAAGAAGGTATAACCTATATGGAGATATGGGTACGAATTATGTGATTTAAAACTAAAGGATAATCATAAAATCATAATCTAAATGAATAACTCAAACTATCAAGTTCAAACTACCAAGCACAGAATTTCAAAATTTAAGATTAACAACTATAATTCTAGCAAACTATATATCATTAACATAAAATAAAATTACTTGGCCTACAATCAGAAGGGTTAGGTGGTACGAATCAAAAGATGAAAGAAAATTTTAGTCATTGCACCATTGGCGAGCGCTAAGGTTTCGGAGGAACAAGATATAAATTTAGAATGAGGGACTCTTGATAATATCATGGTTCTCTAAGAAAAGGTGGTATGCTAATCTCTGTGTTCGAAGGATCGAGAAAAATGTTATATTCATTCCTCTTGGTTTCCTAAGGTACTGTTCTGCTAATAATAAGACAATGATCTAAATTTATAGTTCTAATACTATCCCACTATGAAAGTTTGGTTTAGTCATAATATTCAACTTTGGATTTCGATTGGTTTCTCAATACTAGGGTTAAAATAATATGGTCAAATTTCTAACTAACCCTAGTAGTGTCTATACTATCTCAAGTCATTCATAAATACGTCAAGGGATAATGGTCCATTAATCTATAGGTAAGGGATGCTAGGGTTCATTATGTATGCTAAACTTAGTGATGTGTTAATACTCTAGTTGTATTCTTAGTAGGTGTGTTACCCTAATTATCATCCTAACAACATGGATTCCTATATTCTAGCAGAGGCTATACTCAAGAAACTATTAGGGAAGCACATGAATCAAGCATGATGCAATTATTTAAATAGAACAGACAGGAAGGAAGATGAGTCATAATCAAATGTGGATGAGATCTTATATTCTAATCCTATTTGTAGGCTTGCTCAATACAGTAACATAACCGAGATAATATACTCTCGACCTGCATGGGCCACCATTAAAAATATGTCACGTCCCAGTCCCAAAATACGTAAGACTAGGTACACGTAAGCATGCCAGCCGCATGTATATGGAAACTCCAGTATATGGAAACCATAACACATACGTACGCTGTATTATGAATAATAATTCACAAGTGGTATAAACTATCACAAGTCAAAGGGCATAACTAAATCTCATCCACAAAAATCAAATAAAAATAAATAACCAATAACTATGTAACTAAATCTTAATATGAAGTATCAAAGGATGATAGTCGGGTGGAAACAAATCCACTACCAAACTAGAATATAAAATAAACAAAACAAATCATCAACTAATAGACAATAATGCTCGAAGAGAAGACCTCCTCGAAATATAAGTAACAAGTCCGAATTCGTACTCCTGCTAATACTCATGAACATCTATACCTGGAAAGGGACCAGGTCCTCAGAGGGACATGACAAGACACATAAAAGTATGCCAATAAAGTAATAAAAATAAACATCCAAGGGTCGCCTAACCATCTATGTGAATGCACGTTAAGAACAACTTTCTAACAAGTGGGCTATCTGGCCATAAATAGGATTGGCATGATTCTCTTGGAGATTCAGGGGCCTATAAAGCATGTCGTCTTTTGAACAGCAGATGCCGCCTGATAATATAGGGGTCATCACGACCGCGTATCTCCGGCGGAGCGTACTGGTTACATAAAAGGAAAGTGCAAAGGAGCCCAAATGTCATACTTGTTGTTCTTTTTATCCCATGCTCTAAGCATGTCATATCCATGACACGATAATACCTCTAATAACTGTCAAGTCTTCTAGCATGCAAATCCCTAACAGCAGTTATCCCTAATGCACGTCCCATACGTACAGGAGACCAACCCAGCACGCAATCTGTGTCCTACATGAGACTCACACTCGTGCAACGGTTGTGTCACGGTCAATGAAACCTAATGATGCTTCCAAATTATGTGGTGGTCTCGTAAAACTAGGTCAATGCATATACGTAATAAAATCGAAATACGATGCCACCATCGTTGCACCCAAGTTTCCTTGAACGCACAGTTTTTATAGATGTTAAAATATATGAGCTAAATGACAGAAATAAAATGCATGCATCATATGGAGTATAAATTATAGTACAATGGCAAGGTATACTTGCCTGGCAAGAAAAGATGCGTAGCACCAATAACCTGCTCCTGAAGTCGTACAGAACAATCTGATAGGTCCTATGTACCTATAATATAATACAACATAAGCCATTACACTAGCACATACACAACCATAAATACACTGACTCAGAGGGTATGCTAGGGGTGACACTAGTCAACTAACAGGGTTAAAGGCGCATCTATTTACTCGGGTGTCATATCCTTACCGTTGTATAAGATTAAACAGTCAACTCACTATCATGTCTAGGCCAGTATATCAGTGTACACAAGACATACAATTCCCTAATATTCAGGTCACAAGGTCAAGGTAAATATGAGAGAAAATACATAATGTCCTAGGGTCGTACAACAAATAAACACATATCTAGTCATAATTATTATCATCATTTAATTACTTATACCACACATACACACATACACACACACACACGCATATATATATATATATATATATATATATATATATATATACTAATCTGAATATTATATACATACGCGTACGTATACGCATACGGGTCATACGGTCAAATATCAATACAGGGTATCCACTACTAACACCTATGGTCACTCAATATCTATAATACAGTCCTACCTAGCTCTAGCATTAATTACCACACAATGTGTACATGTACCAATTAATTACCTACACACACGCACACTAGTCTTTAGGTTAACCGACACGGTCTGAACTAAATTGAACCATGAAGCAATACTAATTACAAGCACACATAAAATGAAAGGAGAGGGACAGGTTCGAACCTCGGGATTAGCGTGCACAGGTACGAGGATCGGGGGTGACTGCTGCAGGTCATATTCGGTAAGTGTGATGGGTCCACAATGACGACGATGATATCGATATTGATAATGATGATGAAGGTAATAATGATGGTGATGATTAAGGTGATGATGATGTAGGCTATGATGATGAGGATGATGATGATGATTAGGTTATGATGGTAATGAAGGGGATGATGATTATGATGATGATGAAGATTATGATGATGATGATTAATGGTGATGATGATGTAGACTATGATGGTGATGAAGGTTATGATAATGGTGATGATTATGTTGATGATGGAGATGATGATGAGAATGATAATGGTGGTGATAATTTTTATGATGATGAGGATGATGATAATGATTAGGTAATGATAATGGTGATTAGGGTGATGATGATGAGAATGATAATGGTGATGATTATGATGAAGGTGATTAATAATAATGATGGGGGTTATAATGGGGATGACTGGAGTCAGAGGTCAGTCGAGGAGGATGACAGGGAAGAGGAGGAGGCCAGGGAGGAGATGTGGAGTGGTGGTGGTGAACAGCTTAGGTAGACGTTTAATGGCGATGGTGGTGTGGAGACGATGACGATAGGAGAAGGACAGAGGTCGGGGAAGAAAAGGAAGAGGGTGGTCGGTGGTGGCTGACAGGGCGAAGAAGAACGGGTTATGGTGTTGTCGAGGTGGGGGATCGATGGGTCGACTGCTTCGGTCTCGACAGAAGCTCCGGCGTTAATAGAGGTGGAGGAGGAGAACATGGAGGAGTCGGGTTATGGTGCAGGAGGTCGAGGGTGATGATGATGGGATGGCTGGAGGAGACACTCGGCGAGGGAGGTCGAGGCTGCTGCTGTTCGTCGAGGAGAGAACGGTAGAGGAGATCGGGCTCCAGCGTTAATGGCAGCGGGGAAGAGGAGGAAAAAGATGAAAAGGGAGATGGCAGCTTGTGGGGGTCGGGTTGTGGAGGTCCGACGGAGGTCAGCAGTTGAGGCGACTGTGTGGGGGCGTGGTGGTGTCGTGGTCGAGTCTGGCTGGTCTCCGGCGTGCGCTTCGGCAGGGGAAGGGGATGATAAACAGGGAGATGGGTAAGGGTCGACTATGCGTTGGTTGAAATAGAAAAGGAAAAGAAAAGGAAATAAAAATTATATTTATATATGTAAAGGTGTAGGGTTGGGTTGACCTAGAGGTTTGGACTTGGTCAACATCCTACTTGGGATGGCTTGGCCTTACATGTAGGTATTTAAAAGGCTAGGATTTGCATTGTTTGAAATGCATGACTATGATTAGATGGGGGGTGATGTTGAGTGCTACACACTCAAAAAATCATGAGAAAAATTCACATAAAGGAAAAATAGGTTTCTTCATGTGTTGTGTCCAATGGTGTGGACACCTTAATGCACTTTTGCATAAAAGTGCCCACCAATTGGAAAATTTCAAAAAAAGAAAATTGGATTAAATTAATTAAAATTATTATAATTGGTGTTCTAAAATTAATTAGAAGTACATAGAGCTAAAATTAGGTGGGACACAAGTATCATGGACATAGATGACTCAGAATAGAATATTGTCATAAATTGGGTTGCACAAAATAGGTCAAGATTATATCTCCAATTTCAATTGGAACACACAAGGATACAAAGTTAAATTTATTTAGAATTAAATATAAACGTCTGCGACGAATATTGTGCGACTAGGATGTAGCACAAGAGAACATAATTATAAGTTACACAAAGGTCAGAATAGATGACTGGCACGTCTAGGACAAGAGGGTAAAATTTGTAGAAAGGTAATGGCTAGTGTAGTGCTCCAATTATCGAAGCAACGGTAAGGTGCACTAAGTGATATAAATATTATTAAATTATCTAAAATACCGTGTTCTATTTCTAATTGGATTCAAACTAGCCCTAGTCTCACTGTCTAAGCCAAGTAGGCCTAATTTTGGGTGAGGAGATTTACACACACACACACACACACACACACACACACATATATATATATATATATATATATATATATATATATATATATATAAACCATTATTTTCCTATATTAAACTTGTGTGTCTTAGGATACGGCTCTTTGAGTGTCTTATTGTTTCTTAGCTTAACTAGCATAACATAGCATAGTTTCATAGTGTATCGACTTAGTGACTTAGCATTAGACTCTAGCAACCTAGATTTTATCGATTTGACCTAGAAATGGCTTTATAACCTAGAATTGTATCAACTTCTCATATTTCCATTTTAGGACCTTATATTGATGCAACATACCATATATAGGTTGTGTGACACCATCTTGGGCATCGAGAGACATACCTTGCTCAGGAATTCAGGCGAGTACATTTTTCTGATAATTTTTAATTTATAATATTGTATATATGCATGTTCTAGAATTATATACATTGATCCAGACAAAGTGATTTTACGGACTGGTACTATATGGATTTCGTCAGGAGATGTTATCCCCTACCGTGTTCAGCGGGTACTCATGTACAATGTATCTCATCATGTATATTGGGTATTGATGATACTTCATGTTCACACACTACTCATGTTCAGTGTGTTTATTCGTATACACCTACCGCTCGTGTTCGGTGGTTATGATATTCGTGTACACCCATTGCTCGTGTTCAGTGGTTATATTTCGTGTTCGTAGCATATCGTGATTGGATCTATCGGTATTAGTTGGGGGTGGGAGAGTAGGAGTTGATTATGTGATCAAAGCCATTATTACATCGTGTACATTCTGGTTACATACCTCACTTATAATCGTCTTACCTGATCATGTTCACCCAACCCGATCACCTAATAAACTTGTATTCTGAGGCACATTAGTTTAGTTTAGATTACAGTTATTTCATCATATTGTTGATATTCATATTATTGATCTATATTCTCATACATTACCTGTATATCTTGTTCATTCATTCATATGCTAGTAATCTTGTATTTCATTTCTATATCTGTTTATATGCTTGATTATGCTATTGAAACTGCTTTCATAGGTATGTACTTTGCTCCAATCATGACTGGATATTTTTTTCAGATGACTGGCTTGTAGAGTAGTGTCCCACATTCTACGGGCCACAGGATGGCGTACCTATAGAGGATACTCCTATTGACCAGGAGGACTTTATTGCAAAGCCTGAGGAGGCCTAGATTATGTTTGTGTTGGATTATATTAGACTATAATTTGTTGAGATTCACATCTTGTATATTATTTTAGATTGTGGATTGTATCTTATTCTTTCTTTCGTTATTCCATTCGGCATTATTCTTCCTTAGTTTATTTTGTGATTGAGATTAGTTATACTTGTGAGATACCATATTGCTCTTTTGTTTGGAGTTGAGATGATTGACAGGTACCATATTATATTGTTGAGATATTAGATAGTTGAAAATGACCCAGACAGTGTTCTACAGTTGATTCTGCGGTGTAGGCTGGGCGTAACTACTTACTCGTGCCTGAATATTCAGATACGGGTCATAACATATTTTTAGTGGTGGCCCATGGAGGTCTAAATTCGCAATTACTGCGATATCGTAGTTGTGCTCACCTAGAGTACTGCTACGAGCGCTTTAGGAAATATGATTTAGGCTGAGAGTTTTCTCAATCACACCTAGGAAAATTCTAACCTCTATTTTGCAATCTTTATCTATTGAATATTGCTTTACTTTGAATAAAGTTCTCTCCTTCTTTGATATTATTGTATTATATTTAATATTGATTCTGTATTTCAATCTATCTTCAGGATGCCACCGAAGACACGTTCCCAGCAATCAGGTGCCGCGATAGCACGATCAGACACTTCATCACCCTTGAGGGCAGTACCCTCAGACGATGGTCCAGCACCTACATTCAGGAGGTCAACTTCATCGGTCCAGGTGGGCGTATCGGCAGTAGCTTTCAGAGGTGCTCCACCACCGGTACCGAGGACAGGGTAGACAGTCTCCGTGGATCTTCTACCTCCACCACCAGTAGTTGATCATAGATGTTCATATTTTTCCAGCAGATGATGGAGGCCCAGAGGGCCCAAGCTGAGGCGCAACAGCGACAGTCAGAGGTCCTGGTACAGAGCATGGAGAACACTTACCAGATCACACTTACAGCAGTGGAGAGAGCTACTACAGCCCAGCCACAGATGGTACCAGCTCAGTTTATTCTACATCAGTTGAGGTCAGGTACCATCATCGACTTCAAAAGGATCGGCCCGAAGGACTTCAGGGGCACCAAGGGGATTATCTATACAGACGAGTGGATCGAGGACATCGAGCGAAACCTGTGGCTGGCTCAGATTCCAGAGGTGCTACAGATAGAGGCAACAGGTTGTATGATGTTCGATATTGCACTGACATAGTTTCGGACAAACCCAAGGATTGCAGTACCAGGACTCTCTTGGGAAGCCTTCAAAGAGCTTTTCAAGAAGAAGTTATTCCCAGATGTGGCCCTTACATCTTTGGAGAGTCAGTTCCAGTACCTCGTCTAGGGAGGTATGTTAGTGGACGAGTATGCAACGGAGTATTGCCGTCTAGGTCACTTTGTGGAGGGTTAGAACCCTAGAGGCACAGCAAGAAAGTTTAGAAAGGGCCTGAGCTGCAAGTCATACCACACACCAATGGAGATCCTACCGCGACCTTCTATGAGATACTCAGACAGGCGCAGAGAGCGGATGATGACTTAGTGCTTGGCTCTAAGAGGCCGAGGGACACAAGAGGATCCAACAACAACACAGGTCCAGCAAAGAGAACTCACTTCCAGCAGTAGCACCAGAGGCCTTACCAGCACCAGAGGCAGCAGTATCACGGGCCAGCTAGAGCGTCGGCTCAGTAGATGCATCAGATCCAGAGGGCAGCAGTTCCTTGCGCTTTCGATAAGAAGTAAGGACACGGATGTGATGCATGCAGGATAAGGCTAGGCCAATGCTTATTCTGTGGATCAGGAGATCATCAATTGCGAGCTTGTCCCAAAGTCCCAGCTCGTCCAGCTCAGGGTGGAGGACAGGCACGGAGGGCACCCACTAGACCACCAGCGGGCCAGCAGAGAGGACCTATTCCACCACAGCAGCAGCAGTTTGGCCAGCATCAGTAGCAAAGAGGAGCGCAATGACAGGAGAGAGATTTTTCCTTGACTGTCGAGGAGGAGGAGCAGGTTGGCGATGTCATCTCAGGTTCAGTTTATCTTGACTCCTTTCCAGCTCATATTTTGTTCGATTCTGGTGCTTCTTATAGCTTTATATCTGTATCTTTTGCTTTGAAGAATTATCTTGAGTCTGAACCGTTGGCGCAGACTTGCAAGATCATGACCGGGGGTGGCATCATCCTGGTCAGTGATGTTTACAAAAACCAGAGAGTTTATTTGGAAGGCGGTGAGCTGAGCGTATGTTTACTCGTAATGCCACTTTCGAGTTACGATATAGTACTCGGGATGGATTGGTTGAGTAGTATCATACTAGTATCGATTATCATAGAGGCAGAGTTTTATTTCGCCAAGAGAGCCGGAGTTCGAGTTTGTCCGAGGAGAAGACCAGAGCGAAGGCAATTTCTGTGGAGCTTTGGTCGAAGAGCAGGAGCCGCCACATCCGTTGATTGCAGAGTTCTTAGATGTCCTTCTAGAGGAGTTGTCAAGGTTTCTACCGGACAGAGATATAGAATTCTCTATAGATTTAGTGCCAGGCGTAGAGCCCATACCTCAGCACGTCTATAGAGTAAACAATAATGAACTGGCGGAGTTAAAGAAGCAGGTGGATGAATTATAAGACAAGGGCTTTATCCATTCCAGTTCATCATCATGGGGTACTTCGGTACTTTTTGTACCAAAGAAGGATGGGTCGGTACGTATGTGTATCGACTACAGGGTACTTAATAACCTCACTATCAAGAACAAATACCCGTTGACGCAGATATATGACTTATTTGACCCGTTGAGCAGAACGAAGGTATTCTCTAAGATAGACTTGAGGTCAGGGTACCACCAGGTGAAAATAAAGAGGGAAAATATCCCGAAGACAGTTTTTAGGACTCACTATGGGCAGTTCGAGTTCTTGGTAATGTTGTTTGGGTTGACCAATGCCCCGGCAGTGTTCACGAACCTGATGAATAAGGTATTTTATCAGTACCTGGACCAGTTTGTTATAGTCTTTATAGATGATATTCTGATATATTTAAAGACCCCAGAGGAGCATGAGCAGCACTTAAGAATTATTTTGGAGACCCTCAGGAAGGAGAAACTGTATGGCAAGTTATAGAAGTACGAATTCTTCCTTGATAAGGTAGAATTCCTTGGACATAATATTATAGGAGATGGAATCACGGTGGACCCGAAGAAGATCTAAGTAGTTGAATCGTGGTCTACCCCGAGTTCAGTAGTAGAGATCAGGAGCTTCCTTGGATTAGCAGGCTACTACCGTAGGTTTGTTCAGGACTTTTCCAGACTTGTAGAGCCGATGATTAAACTGACCAGGAAGGACATAGAATTCATCTGGACTGAGGATTATCAGTCAGCATTTGAGGAGCTGAAGAGGAGATTGACTACAGCTCCCATCTTGACACTACCATCAGGAGCAGGAGGATTTTTTATTTACAGTGATGCATCAGGGAAGGGTTTGGATTGTGTGTTATAATAGCATGGGAAGGCGATTGCCTATGCTTCCAAGCAATTACGCCCGCATGAGAAGAACTACCCTACCCATGATTTAGAGTTGACAGTGGTTATCTTTGCTCTTAAATTATGGAAATACTATTTATATGGAGAGAGAGAGTAGAGATCTTCACAGACCACAAGAGCTTAAAGTATGTATTTACACAGAAAGAGCTCAACATGAGACAGCGGCAATGGTTGGAGCTGATGAAAGACTTCGACATATTCTTACAGTACCATCCAGGGAAGGCCAACATAGTCGCGGATGCTTTGAGCAGGTATCCCATGGCTATGTGTTTGACTAGAGACCAATATTTATTGGCAGATCTTGACAGTTTGGGCATTGAGGTATTGATTCCTGGAGTCGCAGCATAGATGTGGGGACATCCGGTTCAGTAGGAGCTGATAGACCGGGCCAGAGCCGGACAGTATGACGATGAGTCTCTGAGGAGCATCATAGCACATGTTCAGGTTGGGCTAGCAGAGGACTTTATCGTAGAAGATTATGGATCATTGCGACACAGTACCAAGTTATGTGTACCGAGAGAAGCATTGCACGAGGAGATTCTCCAAAAGGCGCATCATTTCCAATACTCTATACATCCTGGTGCCAACAAGATGTATAGAGACATGATGGAGTATATATGGTGGTATGGCATAAAGCGGGAGGTAGCTAGCTTCGTGTCCAGATGCTTAGTTTGCCAGCAGGTCAAGGGGAAGAGACAGAGGCCAGGAGGATTACTTCAGCCTTTGCCCACGCCAGAGTAAAAATAGGAATATGTGACCATGGATTTTGTATCGAGACTTCCACGTTCTCCCGGAGGCAAAGATATGATTTGGGTCATCGTGGATAGGTTGACCAAATTAGCCCACTTTCTGCCATTTAAAGTGGGTACATCTACGAAAAGACTTACAGAGATGTATGTGCGCCAGATTATCAGATTGTATAGTGTTCTAGTGAGCATTATCTCGGATCGGGATAGTCACTTCATATCCCATTTCTGGAGAAGTTTGCAGGCTAGATTGGGCACTCAGCTCAAGTTCAGTACCGCTTATCACCCTCAGACGGACGGACAGTCGAAGAGGACTATTCAGACTCTCGAGGATATGTTATGCATCTCTCGAGTGCCCAACGTATTTCACGTGTCATAGCTGAGATGGTATATGGCAGATCCCAGTCATGTGTTGGATCACTCAGAGATATAGGTGGGCCTTACTCTTATCTATCCAAAGGAGTCAGTGGAGATTCTGGATCAGAGAGAGAATGTGTTAAGGAACCAGATGATTCCTTTGGTACGCGTCGTGTGGAGGCATCACTCGCCATGAGAGAGTACCTGAGAGTGAGAGACCGAGATACGTGAGCGATATCCATATATGTTCGAACCGTGAGGTATATTTCTTTCTTGCATTGTATTGTTTGTTTTTGGTAGATAGTTTCTTCCTTAATTTTGAGGACAAAATTTTTCTAAGGTGGGTAGGATTGTCACCCTCTTTTTTATTCAAGGATAGTTTGGTAATTGACGTGGGTATTATTTAATTTAGGATTAATTATATTTAATATTTGTGCATATACGATTATTTAATTATTATATTATTTATTTATGGCTAGTTATAGATTTATTTTAGACTTGTGTAGTGGATCTAACCCATTTATTAGAATACATGAACCAATATTTGGATGAGTTAGTTTGATTATATGTGTGTGAGAGTGTAGCTATATATATGTACCTGGAGGTAAGAGTTGTGTTAGTGTTGTGCTTGTGTCTGTGTTGTATATGTGTAGAGGTGATCTTGTCAGCATCAACAAGGAGGGAAGACTCGAGGTAGCTGCAGTAGCAGCAGATCAGACAGTATCAGTCCCTGTGTAGTCCACTGCAAGTATCAGTAAATTGTTGCATCAGCAGCAAGGGGGGCTCGGGCATGGATGAAGGGACTGTGCAGCAGTGCACCTAGCTGCACTCGGGCAGCAGGAAAGCTGCCTTTAGCTGCTGAAGGTGAGTGTTCAGTAACTGCAGCAGGGAGGCTCCAAGTGAAGGGCAGCAGCATCAAGGCTCGGGCTTGCTATGAAGAGCACTGCAGCAGGGTGTCTCCAATTGAAGAGAGGGTTCAGCAGTTTTTGGTTTTAGTACTGTGTAATGCTGTACAGTATCTGTTCACACAGGTAAGTGCAGGTATCAACAGTTTAGTTGTAGTTACTGTGCCCGAGCATAGTTCAGTCAGTTTTGGTATAGTATCAGTTTGAGGTTTTAACTTGGGTTGGTTTTTGGTATTAGATTAGTTAGTTGTTAGTGTGTAGTATTTATATTAGTTAGTTAAGTATTGTGGTAGTAATGATATACTTTGTTTGATATATAGTTAACTATATGTATATGTGTATTATGTATATATGTCAGTTGAGTTGTTAGCTAGCAGCTATATATATATATATATATATATATATATATATATATATATATATATATATATATATATATATATATTGTATCAGTTGTTATTTTATAGTAGTTAGATATTGTGGTATGGTTTTTATGTAGTAGTTAGATATATTATAGTGTAGTTATACAGTTAGTATTAGCTTGGTTATATATGTATTATTTATGTTAGTGTTGAGTTGCCTTGGGATACCAAGGTATCACCAAGGTATTGGGCCGATACCCAAGGTATTGAGTTTGGGTATCGAGATAGGTGCGATACGCATTGGTGCAAGGCCAAGGTATCCTATTTTAAGTGATTTAATTTAATATTATATTATTTAACTTGAATATATATATAAACTATTATTTTCATATATTAAACTTGTGTATCTTAGGATACGGCTCTTTGAGTACCTTATTGTTTCTTAGCTTAGCTAGCATAGCATAGTTTCATAGTGTATCGACTTAGTGGCTTAGCATTAGACTCTTGCAATCTAGATTTTATCGGTTTGACCTAGAAATGACTTTATGACCTAGAATTGCATCAAATTATCTTATTTCCATTTTAGAACCTTGTATTGATGCAATATACCATATATAGGTTGTGTGACACCAGCTTGGGTATCGAGAGACACACCTTGCTCAGGACTTCAAGCGAGTATATTTCTATGATAGTTTTTAATTCATAATATTATATATATTTATGTTCTAGAATTGTATATATTGATCCCGATACAGTAATTTCATGGACTGGTACTATATGGATCCCGTTTAGGAGATGTTATCCCCTACCATGTTCAACGGTACTCGTGTACATTGTATCTCATAATGTATATTGGGTATTGATGATACTTCATATTCACACACTGCTCGTATTCAGTATGCTTATTTGTGTATACCCACCGCTCGTGTTCGGTGGTTCTGATATTCGTGTACATCCACTGCTCGTGTTCAATGGTTATATTTCATGTTCGTAGCATGTCGTGATTGGATTTATCGGTATTAGTTGGGGTGGAAGAGTAGAAGTTTCTTATGTGATCAAAGCCATTGTTATATCGTGTATATTCTGGTTACATACCTCACTTATAATCGTCTTACCTAATCATGTTCACCCAACCCGATCACATAATGAACTTGTATTTTGAGGTACATTAGTTTAGTTTAGATTACTGTTATTTTATCATATTGCTGATATTCATATTGCTGATATTCATATTGTTGATCTATATTCTCGTACATTAATGTATATTTTGTTCATTCATTCATATGCTAGTGATCTTGTATTTTATTTCTATATCTGTTTATATGCTCGATTATGTTATTGAAACTGCTTTCAGAGGTATGTACTTCGCTCCAATCCTAACTGGATATATTTTTCCAGATGACTGGCTTATAGAGCAATGTCTCACATTCTACGGGCTACAGGATAGTGTACCTTTAGAGGATACTCCTATTAACCAGGAGGACTTAGTTGCAGAGCCCGAGGAGGTCTTGATTATGTTTGTATTGGATTGTATTAGACTATTATTTATTGAGATTCACATCTTGTATATTATTTTAGAATGTGGATTGTATCTTATTCTTTCCTTCTCTATTCCATTCGTGCATTATTTTTCTTTAGTTTATTTTATGATTGAGATTAGTTATACTTGTGAGATACCATATTGCTCCTCCGTTTGGATTTGAGATGATTGACAGGTACCATATTATATTATTGAGATGTTAAATAGTTGGAAATTATCTAGACAACATTCTACCGCCGATTTTGTGGCGTAGGCTGGGCGTAACCATGTACTCGTGCCCGAATATTCTGGTGTGGGTCATGACACATGACAAAAAAGACTTTTTGAATGCCTCAAAAGACGTGAGCACGTTATACGAAAGAACCTTATGTCATCATGAACTTTACTCCTGATTAGTGTACAGCACCACGTGTACAACACGACAAAAGCTCCATGCATTTCATGCGTCTCTGGCCCATACTTTCCAGACCTTATGCGTTCCATGCGTCTCTGGCCCATATGTTCTAAACTCCATGTGTTCCATGCGTCTTTGGCCCATGCATTCTAGACTCCATACTTTCCATGCATCCCAGACTCTATACGTCCCATGTGGCAGGGTTCCCTGAGAAAACGTCTTTCTTTTACGATCGAAGTAATTCTCTCTAACTAAATATGGGCCACATGTCAAGTTGACAAAGTCAGGCAAACAAAAAACTAGAACTGCCCCGATATTCAGCAACAGCAAATTGAAACAAACATCCACGTGGCATCTCAGCCTGGACTCAACTATATCCTGTTAATGATGTACATATGACAGCCTGCCTATAGTATGCGCCTACAGTATCAACTGTATTCTATTGAAGGAGCCTCCTCCGACCACCAAACAGTACGTATGACACCTATAGTCCATCAGCATGATAGCTATAAATAGGAGAAACTTAGACGTTCTAATGGGCTAGGCTTTTCTGCTTCAAAGGCCGTACTCCTCCAAACGAGCTACGTACTTGCACATAAGCTCAAAAGAGAGAAGGAAGAAGTGAGCATCCTTATTTCCTTGTCAGACCATCAACGGAGTAAAGGAGTCGCTAAAATATTCGATCTCCATCGTCACATTCCCTAGATCAAAAAAATATTGTACTTAGATTTTCTGGCTATGATTTCTTTGTACACTTTTTGTTTGTTGTTGAACAAAAGTTTCTAAAACTTACTTTAATAGCGAACAAGGTGGCGACTCTGCTGGGAACATCCTTATCCTCTAATGAGAAGGTCATGACGTAATCTAACGCGTCGAAGCTGGGTTTGACCTAGGGTATGTTGGTTGTACGCTTTGACCAGCAAGCCTTCAAGGAAATGCTCTCTGAGGGCGGTGCTTCACCAAGGCTGGCAAAGCCTAAGAAGAACTGCATGACTTGGGTTGCAAAGGCCACTGTACCTAACCCAACTGCGGAGTATGTGCTCACCATCTCTTACCCTGCTGCAGGGAAGACACATCATATATCCACCTGAGCTGACCCCACTAATGTGGCAGCCTCTTCTGACAAGAAAAGTGCTTAATAGCAGAAAAAATACTATAATACCAGGAGTTCGAGTGCTAAGACATGTTACATGCGGCCACGTCAAAGGCCCCATAAGGAGGACTATGCGACATCGATCGACAGCCGAAGGCAAATGGCCGCATGCGACCTGGACAGCAGCAGAAGTTTCGTCTTCAACCGAATCTCATGCAGCGCTGACTCCATGTGCCATACTGAAAAAGGTGAAGATATAAACTTGGATTGTTTATACTATGCACCAGTGCGTGTTAGGACAAAGAAGTCTAGGGCAATGCGAGCTCGCCACGCTCAAGAAATTTTTTATTCGACCGATCGTCAACATGCGTCGCTAACTGTAATATGAGTCCCTGACAAAAATTTGTACAAAATTGACCCATGTGTCCAGCCTGCAGTGGCAATTGGACATGGTCAATCTAAAGAGTCTTCCGTTAGAAACCTGGGGAAAGTTCTTGTACGAACCTAGGTCATGAAGCAAAGTCAACACCTACGCACCCGTCTAGCCTACAGTTTCTAAGCCAAATTGCTTCTTTGACTGTCTTAGAGGATACCACATACTTGGCTTCCATGGTAGAATCAACAATACATTTTTGCTTGATGCTCCTTTATACTATGGCTCCACCTCCTAAAGTAAATACATAACCTGAGGTAGATTTCTTGGAATCCCTATTTGACTAAAAATCTGAGTTTGTATACCTCAAGGGCACTGAACTATATGAATGGTAAACTAGTATATAATCTTTAGTCTTTCTCAGATACTTCAAAATATGCTTTACCGCAGTCTAGTGATCTTGTCCTAGGTTAGACTGATATCTGCTAACCATGCCACCGACAAAGCAGATGTCTGATCTCGTACATAGCATTATATACATTAATATTCCTACTGCCGAAGCATAAGGAACCGATTTCATGTCCTCTCTCTCTTTAGGTGTCCTCGGACACTGCTTCTTTGATACAGAAATTCCATGCCTAAAAGGTAGGAAACATTTCTTAGAATTTTTTATGCTAAAGCGAGTTAGTATTGTATCGATATATGTAGATTGGGATAAGCCAGACATTATTTCTTGCAATCTCGTAGAACTTTGATCCCAAGGATATGACCTACTTCTCCCAAGTCTTTTATATCAAACTATTTGGATAACCATATCCTTAGATTAAATAACTCCTTCACACCGTTTCCAATGAGCAAGATGTCATCCACGTAAAGTACTAGGAATATCACCACATTTCTGTCATACTTTTTGTATACACATGATTCATCCGGACATTGATCAAATCTATAAGATTTTATCACATGATCAAAATAGATGTTCAAGATCTAGAATCTTGCTTAAGTCCATAAATGGACTTCTTGAGCTTGCAAACAAGATGCTCTTGTCCCTTTTCAATGAATCCGTCTGGTTGCTTCATATAGATGTATTCTTCAAGACTTCCATTAAGGAAAGCTATCTTGACACCCATTTGCCAAATCTCATAATCGAGATAAGATGTAATAGATAAAAGAATCTGGATAGACTTAAGCATGGCTACTGGCAAAAATATTTTCTCATAATCAATATCCTCTTTCTTAGTAAAATATTTTGCAACAAGCCGAGCTTTAAAGGTTTCAACCTTACCGTCTGGTCCTCTTTTCTCTTGTAGACCTATTTGTATCCAATGGCATTTATACCAATATATGGTTTTACAAGCTCCCAGACCTGACTAATCCATAAATTCTATTTCAGATATCATTGATTTTTGCCAAGATTCTGCATCTTTATCTTGGAGTGCTTCATTATAGGTGCAGGGATCAGAAGCTTGTTCCTCAGGGACAAAGTCTGGTGACTCTCCCAAGAATATAAATCTGTCTGGTTGTACCATAACCCTTCCACTATGATGAGGCATTATAGGTTATGGTAACATTTGTGACACATTGTGTAATTACTTTCTCCTGTTGTACTGTTGGTACTGGAGTATTTGGTATTTCTCCTCTCAGTTCTTCTAGAATAACTCTACTTATGGGTTTATGGTTTATCACATAGTCTTCCTCTAAGAATCAACATTGGTGCTAACAATGACCTTCTGATACTTAGGACTATAAAATAAACCTTATTTCATTCCTCTTGGATAGCCTACAAACAAGCGTACTTCTGTACGAGATTTTAACTTATCTGCTTTCCCATTCAACACATGTGTTAGACTACCCCAAATCTGAACATGTTTCAGACTATGTTTACGTCCGATCCACAGCTCTGTGGGAGTAATAGGTATTGACTTAGAAGATACCATATTCAAAATATAAGTTGCAGTCTCTAAGGCATATCCCTAAAACAAATATGATAAATACGAATAACTCATCATTGATCTAACCATCTCCATAAAAGTCATATTCCTTATTTCTGCTACACCATTCTATTGGGGTATTCCAGGTACAGTCAATTGGGATATAATCCCAGCCTCTGATAAATAATCCCTAAACTCTTCAAAGAGGTACTCGCCACCACAATCTGAACTTAATAACTTGATATATTTTTTATAACGTTTCTACATTTCAGTCTTGTACTCTTTGAATTTCTTAAAGCACTCAAACTTATGACGCATCAAATAAATGTATCCATACCTTGAATAATCATCAATGAATGTGACAAAATATTCAAAGACATCTCTAGCCTGGATAGTCATGGGCCTACACAAATTAGAATGAACCAATTCCAATACATCTTTGCCCTATACCCCTTTGTCGTAGAAGGCCTTTAGGTTATTTTACCTTTCAAACAGGATTCACAGACTGGAAGTGCCTACACTTCCAATGAACTCAAAGGTCCATCTTTAACCACTCTTTGAATCCTTCTTAGATTAATATGCCCTAACCGCAATTGCCAAAGATATGTTTGGTTCATACAAGAAGGTTCTTTCCTCTTATTTATGTTAGAAGGCGTATTATTCATTTCTATAAGTTGCATTATGGGTGAAATATGATTAATGACATACAAATTATCAACTAATGCACCAGAACAAATAAAATGCTTATTTTTCTAATAACAATATTGTCAATAAAATAATATGAATATCCATCCTTAGCTAGTATAGAAATAAAAAATAAATTCTTTCTAAGTGAAGGTGCATAAAGAAAATCTCTCTATGTCAAAGTCTTATTTCTACCAAAAGATAAAATAATATCTCCTACTGCAACGGACGCTACTTTTGTAGCGTCACCCATGAACAAGCATATCTCTCCACCACTAAGCCGCCTGGTTTCCTGTAATCCTGCAATGAATTGCATACATGATTAGTGGCTCATGTATCTACACACTAGGTGCCGGTAGATAACACCGCTAAACATGTTTCAACTACTAGTAAATAAGATATACTTTCTTTATTCCCTTGTTTGAGAAGTGGACAGTCACTCTTCCAATATTTGCCTTTTGGCTTTTTTACAGCGCCTTGAGATCCAATGTCCTTATTTGCTGAATTTGCTTATTTCTGAATATTCTTCTTCTTCTTAACGCCTTTTGGCTTAGAAGTAGAAGCCTTTCAGTCACATAAATATGACCATTCTACCTCATTAGAGCCTCAGCATCCTGTAGTTCTTTCGCAAGTTCTGCTAAACTGTACAACATTTTATTCATGTTGTAGTTAAGGCAAAACATATCAAAACTTTTAGGGAGAGTCCCAAAAATGATATCGACCTGGGTTTCCTCATCGATTTTAGCTCCAAGGTTCTCTATCTTATTCAGATGATCCATCATCTTGAGAACATGATCCCTTACTGACGTCCCTTCAGCCATGGTTTAATTCATCCAACTCTTTATAGCAAACTGCTTAGTTGTCCTACTTTGATGTCCAAAAGTTCCTTGAGGTTGTACATCATGTCATAAGATGTGGCATGTCCTGATGCTAATATTGTAGCACATTTGACATAGATACCATAATGTAACACCATGCGATCTCATCTGCCTTGATCCACTTCTTATAAGTCTCTTTGACCTCTTCATCAGAATTAGCATCAGGCTTAGGATGACATTCCTCGTGGGGTACATATTTGCCATTGATTCAAACTTGAACAAGTTTTATTGTGTAACAAACAAAAGAGTACAAAGAGTTCCTAGACAGGAAATCTAAGAACAATACTTTTTTGATTTTGGGAGTGTGACGATGGAGATCGAGTACTGCAACAACTTCTTTACTCCATTGATGGTCTGACGAAGGAATGAGAATGCTTTCTTCTGTTCTCTCTCTTGTGCCAGTCTCTGTGTGTGTGTGTGTGTGTGTATGTGTGTGTGTGTGTGTGTGTGTGTGTGTATGTGTGTGTGTGTGTGTGTGTGTTATGGGAATGCTACCATTCTATTTATAGCCATCCAAGCTGGACAACCCATGCGTGTGTATCTGCTATGCACCTCTGTTTGGTGGCCGCATGGGCTCATTAAATAGAATACGGTTGTAACTGTGGGTGCATATCACAGTCAGACTGCCACATGGCATTAGTTGTGATATCATGTTGATGAAATCTCGGTTGGGAGATAGGGTTATTTTAATCCATTGTGTGAGTGACTTGGTCAACTGGATACGTGGTCAACATTAAGGGTGTGAAGATCTTTTTGGTTGTAACAGAAATATTATGCGAGCTGAGGGGCGCATGAAGTCGTGGCCGCATACATACTCTCGTCCGGCCTGGGTCTGGTGGATACTTTGGCTGCATAGCATTGATGTCGTATACGCATGAACATGTGGCACTAAACGCCTAACAAAGTCATTAATGTGCTGACGTGACCTTCTGTCTTCTTGTGTGTTGCCACCTCTTTCACAATTCATAAAGCGATCAGGAAAATTAGTGCCATGTCAGAACTTTATGACAGGTATTGAATGTTTTATCAGGAGATCTTATGCGACCCGAATCTTCGTGGCTGTTCGAGCCGCATGGAGACTTTTGTCGACTATACGGCTTATCTTCATTTTGAGGGTGCATGGCTTCTATACGGCCTACCTGCATGGATTTAGATTTTCCATGCTTCTACAAGACCCCCTTCAAATTTTTCAAACTGATAAGTTTGGATTATTTTGAAAAAAAACAAGGATAAGCGACTTGGGACGCATAAGTGAGGTGTCACATGGACATGTTGCCGCATATACAAGTTTGTAAGGCTGTCAAATCTTCATTAAATGAGGAAAATTTTCTTGATCTTCTAGGAGATCTCTTGGGATTCTGATTCAACAACGGTCTCCAAGAGATAAAAACAAATTTGAAAGGCCAACAATCGCCAACTGTCACATAGATAGAGGTAGTTCGGAGCCCGAGGAGCTGTCATTATCCCTAGCCGCCGACTGCTGCCTATATATAGAGGCTTTGAAAAGAAAGAAAAAGTTTATTTGCTGCTTATTTTCTATATCTTCCTCTGACTTTCTCCTTTGCTCACTCGCCATGGCCCCTTCTAAAACTTCTTTCTCTACTGCTGCTGCTAAGAAGGCCCCGAAGGAAAAGGGCAGGGACAAGGGTAAGGGGAAGAGTCACAATATCGAGGAGGACCCTCCTCCGCTTCTCGCCAACGTTCAACCATCGATCATGGGTAGGTCTTTTGGAGAAGAAGAAGTCGGGTTCGGAACACAGAGACACATATGCACAGTTGGTCGCATGGATGAACCATCATCTAGAACATGCTCTAACTTTTTACCGCCGCATGGGTAGCTCAGTCTCATGGGTAACCCTGCCATATGTTTTACTCTGTTGTATGGGTAGATCCTGCCGTATGAACAACTCGGCCGCATGGTTCTTTTGGAGAAGAAGAAGTTGGGTTCGGAACACATAGACACATATGCACAGTTGGTCGCATGGATGAACCATCATCTAGAACATGTGCTAACTTTTACTGTCACATGGGTAGATCAGTCGCATGTGTAACCCTGCCACATGTGTTACTCTGCTGCATATGTTACCCTGCCGCATGGGTAGCTCCTTCCGTATGAACAACTCTGACTCATGGGTAACCATGTCGTATGTGTAACTCTGTCGTGTGAGTATCTCAGCCGCATGCCTACATATCATTCTCACTTTTCCAACTAGGGGTAGTTTGGTAATTTGGTCTAGTGATTTAATTTTGGGAATATTATATTAATATTAGAGTGCTAAAATATTATTTAATGGTTGTGTTAGTTATTATTTATTAGAGTGACATATATTTACTTAGAGCCTTATACCATTTATTTTTAATTAATGTACTAGCCTATTAGTTAGACTTGACAACTATGAACCCAATTAGACTTGGCATGACAATGATTGAGCCAACATTGGACTTGGCCCAAGTTAGATCCATTTTCATAGTTAATTAGAAGGATTATATCTAATTAGCAATAGTTTAAAGACTTTCCAAATAGCCCTTCCTTAATCATCTTCATAATTAGATGAAGAAGGGCAACTTAGATATTGTACATTGCTTGGAGAGGAAGAAGAGGAGGGTCGGCCACTTATAGGTCTCTCCATTCTCTCTCTCATCTCATTTGCATTCATTTTAATTCTAGAATTTAGATCCCCAAACTTTCACATTCCCTCCATTGAATTCTCACTAAATTTACCTCCATTTTCCTCTTATTTTTATTCCACAAGGAGCTTGGAGAACCAAGGAGCACAAGGAAGAGGAGTCGTAGCGCAGAGATCATGTCCGGATCGTGTCCATTTGAGTTTTTATTGAAAATTTATCTCCCAATTGGTAATGTATGAATTCCTCCATATTGTAGTTTCCAAATCATGTATTGGACCTCTAGGAATCACCCAATGGCATAGGGCTATCATTAGAAACAAATTCTAGTTGATTTGGATGTGTATTGTGGTCTCTACATAAGTTTTTATATTGATTTTGGGAAAATTACAAGGTGGGAACACCAAGTGTGTGTTACAACACTAATTTAGTCGTATTGGACTTAGATCGGGGTTGTGAAACTAGATACGTGTCCATAAATGGGTACGTGTAGGCCGTATCATGGTATTTTGCGATACAGAGTGATACGGGGCTCAATTTTGGGTATTTTGTGCAATTACTCCTCAAATTTCATTGTAGAAAGTTAATTTAGTTATATTATGATAATATAGATATGTATAATTAGTATTTCTTAAGAAAGTTAATTTAGTTATATTATGATGATATAGATATGTATAATTAGTATTTGTAAGAAATTAGGAGTTTTGGTACTTTGCTTGAGGTGTATCATCAGTATCCTAACTTATGTATTCAATGTGTTTGGTAAATTGACTCATAAATTGTGTATGTACTCGTATATATATATATACGATTTATATTGATGATAGGTATGTATATATATATGCTTTTGAGTGTGTATATTATTTGGGGCTCAGCTGTATCGGGGAGTGTGTTGTGTGCACAAGTGGGTCGGTTGTTGGTTAGCTCATGGTGTCCTTGCAAATGTATAAGAGGAGGGTTGCATGTATCAGGTTAGGGGGAAAGCAAGGTGAGCTTGTAACAACAAAATTGCTGTTAAGTGATTGATGTAGTAGCAGCAATGTGAGAAGGAGTTCAGTTGTCAGGTTGTGGGGATACACATAAATGTGTAGCAGCAAAAGGGAAGATTGTTGAGTGCTTGCAGTGAAGCAACTACATCAACAACATCCTGTGATTAGAGCTAGTGTGTATACAATCGGGTGCTACAATGGTGCTGGTACCTAGGTATGCATGAGAGATGAGTGTTGGAGCTATGGGGAACAGGTCAGGTCATGTACAACATTTGTAACAGTACTCAGCCCTAACTAGTATTGTGTGAAGGAGTATCAGTGACAGCAACTTTGCATGCTGTGCACTTGAGAAGGAGGGGCTCTGTCTAAGCAAGGACAGTGGCGTCAAACAATGAGTAACAACAGCATGCTTGTTGTTGTGGCTGCAGTTTTTGTTCCTGTTGTCTAGGTATAGTTTAGATGGAAGATTAGTGTAGATATTAGTAGTTAGTAAGTAGAAATTAAGGTATTGTGATCAGTGAACCAGGAATACACTAATTTGGAATCCGAGGATACTGATAGCAGGTAATAATGCAATCTAGAGAATCTGTTATTATATGCAAGTCACAATTAGTATGATTAGCAATTATTTTAGTTAATTAAGTATCAGTTAATCTTGTTAGCACCTAGTATATTGAGATGTCAGTCGGTGAGGTATTAGATAGTTTCAGTTTTGTAGTATATTAGTATCAGTAGTGAATTGTTAGCTGTTAGTATTAGTAGGTTGTAACAGTTAGTAGTTAATAGCTATATGTATTAGTGTCAGTTACTTGATTAGCTAGCAGAGGGTATTTTAGATGTCAATTAGTGAATCATATATTAGTAGCTAGTGTAATTTGTTATACATATATACATATATATATATATATATATATATATATATATAGTATATGTTGTTATAGCAGTAATTAATATGTTAGAGCTAGTGGTTGGTACTACAGTTAGTATTAGTTATCTGTAGTAAATATTGTTATTAGATAGCTTATATATGTATTGGTATATAAACATATATACAGTTAAGGAATTACTAGAACTAAGTAGTACTAACTTAGCACCTAGTTGATGACTTAGTATAGTTAAGGAAGACCTAGTATAACTAGTATAAGGTTATTAGAGACCAATTTGGACCCATAACCTTAGTGTGAACTAGTGTGGACCTAGTATTGGCCTAGAAAGCATGTAATAGTGCATTATAACTCATTTCTCTTTATTATACCATATTTGACTTGCCATTTATATTTAGGTGTGTGTGACACCAGCTCGGACACCAAGTTACATCTTTTGCTCCCGACTAGAGGCGAGTACATTCTCTGATAGTTTTCTTATTTGACACCCTCTATGTTTCATATATTTAGTATTGAGATATTTGATTCCTGACACGATGGTCACACTGATTGGTACATGTGGATTCTTGACATGTGATGTTATTGTCTTGATAACTCAGTGATCACCGTATCGTGCTTCATGATTACTCAGTGATTACCGTGATATCTTCATGATTATATAGACTATGATCATAGTGCATGATATAATAGACCGTGCAGTGTGATATACGTGTTATAACGTATCATAATTCAGACTCGTGTACTAGTCGAGGGATGGAAAGATATTAGTGGATATGTGATCATACCTTATAGTCCGTGATATAGTGTAGCCCGTGATAGTTAGCAGATCATGCAACTCACGTGTGATCACGCTAGCTCAACTTTTATATATAGCCCGTGTTACGCCCAAGCCAATCATATTATCTTACTAATATTTCAAGGCACATTCATCATTATTATTTCTTTATTCCATTACTTTACTTTACTTTTCATCATAATATTATTCTCAGTTCTTGCCATTATTTACTATGATACTCTTGCTCGTGATATCTGTTAGGTCAGTTACTTCCATCATGTATTTTTATTACTATTGTTGTTTCATAGTTTTTGTCAATTATTAGAACTGCTATTGGGTTGTACTTCGCTCCATTCCTGACTGGATATATTTTTTAGATGATTCATTAAAGGGTTGGTGTCCTACATATTACAGACCGCAGGATGGCGAGGCAGTTGAGCCAATACCCATAGAGCCTCTTGAGATAGTACTACCAGCAGGAGAGACTTAGACTTTTCAGTATGAGTTGTATTTGATTTTAGTAGACTTCAGGGCATGTAATATTATTAAGACTTATATTGAGATTGGACTTGTATTGAGACTCTTGTATTTCTTTTACTTATATTCCATATAATGCCATTCTTCCTCTAGTTATTTTTGTGATGAGTATTGTTTACCATTTTATCATATTATCCTCAATTTGGGGTTGAGATAGCATGACAGGTACCTTATGTATATATTGTGTAAGTGAAGATAGTTATGTTGACCTAGACAATGTTCTACCACAGATACTGCGGCGTAGGCTGGGCGTTATTCACCACTTGTGCCCTTATTCCGGGTGTGGGTCATGACACATTTTTAGTGGTGTCCTATACAGGTCTAGAGTCATGATTAGAGCGATGTCATGGTATTATAATGACTTAGTTGTACTGCTATGAACCTACTTTAGGATATAGGCTTGAGAGTATACTCAATCACAACTAGAAAAAAAATTTAAATATCTATTTTCTATCATTATCTATTTGAATGCTTGCTTATTTTGAATAATTTTGTCCTTCCATTAAGATACCATATCTTACTCAATATTGATTTTCTTTGTTGTAATCTATCTTCATGATGCCGCTGAAGACGCGTTCCCAGCGCTCAGGCGCAGTATCAACAACGTCGGCCACTTCGTCGCCTCTGAGGGCAGCACCAGTAGACACTGTTCCAGTAGCTTCAGTTCAGAGGTCCGCTTCACCGATCCAGGTAGATATTTTTACAGCAGCTTTCGGGGATGCTTCACCTCTAGTACAAAAGACAGTGACGACAGTCTCAAAGGAGCTTCCACCTCCACCACCCGCAGTTGATCAGAAATATGTATTTGCGCTCTTTTAATAGATGATAGAGGCCTAGCAGTGCCAGTCAGAGGTTATACGACAGGGCATTGAGAATGCTCACCAGCTTGCACTCGCCGTAGTCGAGAGAGTTGCCTTGGTCCATCCATATGTAGCTCCACCTCAGTTCACCCTGCAGCAGTCGAGGCCGGGGCTATTGTCACCCCCACGTTTCAGATTAGGGGTATTTTCATAATTAATGTGTAAATGATTGTATAATATTTAATTATAATTAATTACCATAATTTTATTTAATTATCGCGCCTTACCGTTGCTTCGATATTTGGAGAGCTACCCTATCTTTTGTCTTCCAACAGATTTCACAACCTTGCCCTAGACGTGCCTGCCTTCCATTCGAATATTTTTGTAACTCATAATTATTCTCTCTTGTGTTTCATTTTAGCCGCATAATATTTGTCGCGGACGTTTATTTAAATTCTAAATAAATTCCAACTTTGTATGTTGTGCGTTCCAATCGAAATTGGAGGCAATCTCGACCCATTTTTTGTGCAACCCAAATTAGGTTAATATTCTATTCTGAGTCTTCTTCACTAATGATATTTGTGACCCAACCTAATTTTGGCCCCATGTACTCCTAATTAATTTTAGAACGCCAATTTTATCTAATTTTAATTAATTAAATCCAGAAACCTACTTCTGTACAATTTTTCAATTGTTGGGGACTTAATTGTAAAATTATAATAATGTGTCACCATCCTATTGGTTTAACCCAAATGAAGAAAACAACCCCCTTCTTTGACTAGTCAACCCAACCCCTCTCTCCTCTTTTCTTTTGTTTGCATTTTTCTCCATGTTGAATCTAGGCCTTCCATTTTAAATGGAGCCATCATCACCACACAACATCCTCTCCATTATATATAAATACACCTCAACCCTTTTCCCAAAGCAACCCCATCCCAATAATTGGCCGG
Organism: Iris macrosiphon; assembly: GCA_036927795.1. Classification (NCBI taxonomy): domain Eukaryota; kingdom Viridiplantae; phylum Streptophyta; class Magnoliopsida; order Asparagales; family Iridaceae; genus Iris; species Iris macrosiphon. The sequence continues at coordinate 126,953 of JAYESA010000021.1, forward strand.
CCCTAATTCCTAGGAGGTCACATCATCTCCTCCCACATACAAAAACCACCCTCTCCATATTATTTCTTCACAAAAAACACAACACCATCACCAACACCAAAACCCAACCCAGACCCTATACTCACCCACCCGACCGGCCCAGTAGCTCCGGCGAGCTACTACATCTCTTCCCGGCCGAGCTCCGGCCATCCGGCCTGCACCCAGCCTCCTCCTCAAGCCCGAGCTCATCCCCGGCCGCTCCCCACGTCAGCCTGGCCTGAGTTCCCGAGACTCCACCACCATTACCACCATTAGAACTACCTCCACCACTCATCCCTCCGACCAGCCTCCTCCTCGACCAGCCTCCTCCTCGACCAGCCTCCCCCCGCCGACCTCCTCCAATACGTAGCTCCACTAGCTCCCTCTCTTCGTCTCCGAGCAGCACCACCCTGCACTCCGGCCTGGGCAAGATGACCCATCTGGCCATTCTTCCCGTCGATATCCTCCCCACTAGACTGGAGTGCCTCGACCACCCGAGCTCCCTCCTCCCGCTGGACGACTGCATAGCATCGGAGAAGCCGACCGTTGACCTGCAGTCCCCATCTCGTCGACGACCTCGACTGAACCCAACGCTATCTCGGTCATCCTTCCACCGTGTCCCCTATTGCACATCAGCACCACCACTACTGTATCATCATCTCCACCACCTCTCCCACCTCCCTACATTCTCTCCGGTCGTCATCTCCCGGCGGCCAACCCAAAGCAGAAGAACCAACACCATATCGAGCTGCTCTGCCACAAGCCGACCTCCTCACCGACGTCCTCCTGCCTGAGCTCCTCCCAGACTCGCCTGAGACGGCCACGATCACCACCACCATCGACTGTGAGCCTCCTTCCCTCCTTCATTGTTGAGGAATTGAATCTATGTAATGTATATAGGTATATAAAAGTATATATGTATTCATAATATGTATTAGTATATATATATTTTAGTGTATATGTATTCATATATATATATGTATGTATATTGGTATTTTCATATAATATGTATTTAATAAAATATATACTAGTATAAATTAAATTAATGTATTAGTATTTATGCATTCATATATATATGTATGTATTAATATATAGTGTATTCCCTATTAGTATATATGTATTCAACATATATATATTAGCATATACGTATTCATACTATATGTTAGTACGTACCTTGGTATATATATATATATATATATATATATATATATATATATATATATATATATATATATATATATATTTGTATTGGTATATACATATGTACTTGTATACAAGTATATAGTATATGTAATTTTTATTGGTATATCTATATCTATATATATATATATATATATATATATATATATATGTATTTCTCGAACTGGTATATATATGTACATATGTGTACGTATTGTACGTGCATCCCTAGTACCCTTTTTAATATATCTATATATGTACATAGTATAATTTGATTAAGTATGTATATGTGTACATATCTACAATAGTATAAATTTATCATGTATATATATATATATATATAATGTATGCAATTAATTATCATGTATATATATATATATATATATATATAATATGTATATTTATATATGTATCTCTACTAGGTAATCCGAGTGTAAATACGGATACCCCGTAACTACATATGACCTTGTGACCCTGTGAACTGATAGTGGACTACCACCTGTACATTAACGTACTGGCAAGCCCCGTATCATTTTGACAGTCTGTCTTGTACAGTAATCACAGACGCGACGCCCGTATAACTTGACGCACTTGACCCTAGTTGACTAGTGCCATACCTGGCATAGCCCCTGAGTTTGATGTATTTTCGATTGTGTATTAGTGTAGCATCTGATGCAAATGTTGTATTATTTTATGATATGTCTATAGGACTGGTGGATCATCCAGTCGATGCACTGGAACAGGATATTGGTATTACCAGCTAAGGACCCAAGGCGAGTACATTCTCTGATAATTTCTAATTATTTGATAATATCTATAATTCTAGTATCTAGAAATGTTACATCTGATTCTTGATACTGTGCTACACGGACTAGTATATAGATTGGACCTGCAATCATGAGAAGTTACATTGATGATATATTGGATATTTCTCCTGTATCGTGACGTGTCGTGATTGGATCCACTGTACTAGTTGGAGGCGGAGAAAATATTAATAGATTATGTGATCATATCCAACTCTACATGCATCATAGCTCATCCCACATCTCACGTCGGGTGCGGCCTGACCATTAAATGCCTCATTGCTGTTATATATAATTAGCCTGACCTCTACATGCATTATAGCTAACCAAATGGTTAGCTTGACCTTACATGAATCATAGCTAATCATATGTAGCCAGCCTGATCCTGTCCTAAGCTGATTACATGATAGACTAATATTTCAAACACTTAGAATAGTTACAGTTCTCTATTTTAGATCATATACTACATCACCCGTATATGATATTGTATCTCGTTCTCTTCGTTTCATATATGCACTGGCTGTTTTATATTGTCTATATTGCTTGTGTCTTTACATTGCCTGTCTCTTTATTTTGCCATTGTATTTATTCACTGTCTTCTCTCAGTATATAGCATTATTTGTTTATTGTTTTATAGCCCTTATCAATTAAATGGAAATATTATTTGAGATGTACTTTGCTCCTTTCTGACTAGAAAATATTTTCTAGACTATGCCTAGAGGACTGGTGTCCGACACTTATGGACCACAGGGTGAGTAGCTGAGACTTGGACTTGGTAGTTCAGTTGTGATTCCGGGAGGTTTAGCCGGAATCACTAGTTATCTAGTTAGTTCTTTTAGCATATTATTTTTGGTACCGAATTTGTCTCTGGCATACTCTCTGAGACTTGGATTATGTTGTTGAGTTAGACTACTTCTATTTCTGACTTGTGTTGCATTTTATCTTATCTCTTCGAGATCTCATCGTGCTGTAGTTATGTGATTGAGTATGTTGTTTATTTATATTATTATTGTGATTATTCGTGTCTCCTTATGCAGTTGGATATCCATGTGAGACTGATTAGATAGTATCATGACCTAGACAGCATTCTACCACCGATGCTGCGGCGTAGGCTGGACGTACCCACGCTCTCGTGCCCCAATATCGGGTGCAGGTCGTGACACATTTTTAGTGGTGGCCCATGCAGGTCAGACTTCATAAGTTGTGCGATGTCATGGTAGTGCGACGTCATAGTTATACTACTGCGTGCCTGCTATAGAATATAGGACATAGGATACTAGGATAAGAGAGGATACTCAATCACAAAATTCTTGAGAGATTCCTGGGACGACCCCTTGAGAATCTTATTACAATTTCTAATTTAAATTCCTTTCCCCTTATTTTCGTCTGTTCTCGCTTGTTGATATTTATTGTTGACCAGTTGTTAAATTTAATTCTTGGTATCGTTGTTGAGTTAATTTTATATCAAGATAATTTGCGGGCTAAAATTTACGGTATCATCTGATGACATATGCTGATGAGGAAAGTGAGAAAGGTAGAACGTCTACTTTGGTTATGGAACCTAGAGTTTATCGCAGCCATATTAGCTGTCGTGACGAGAACGTAGGAACCTGACTTGGATGTACATACTTTAGTTATAAAATTTAGAGTCTCTCGCAGCCATACCGGTTGGCGTGACGAAGATTCTAGATGACATGATTATAGAGTTGCATACCTTAGTTACGGAACCTGTCGTTTATCGTACCTATGCTTACTGGCGTGGCGAGGATTCTAAGTGTCATGATTTCTGACAGACGTTTATGATTATCTGATTGTATCTTAAATTGGTTCTTAAAGTATCATCTCAACACTTATCTATTTTTGTTATTACAGGACTTTATTCCATCGTTTCTTTGTCTGCTAGCATTAGAAATACCTTCAGTCCTCAACTTTCTTTGAGGATTCCTTGTTAAGTATGATAATTAGTGACTTGTAATTATGTCTGTGTCTTGAGTATTAGTATTGACCGAATGTTGCTTGTGAGTTTGTAAGTGTTTTCTAGTTGGAAATGTGAGTAGTAGGCATTAATCTAGAGTTAACCCATAGCGTAGTGCCTTGTAGCAATAGTTCTATGATAGGTGTATTATAGTTAGTATTGGCACTATAGATAGAGGAGAAAAGAGTATCAGTGATGGTTCCAAGAGTTAGTATTAGAGTCAGCATACCTGTCCTGGCAGTCATGAATTTATGTAATTGGATGATCTAGGTAAGCAATTAAGTATCAAGGAATTATGTTAAGGATTAATGGAGCATGATGTTCAATTTGATAATTGATACCGGGTGTGTTAAAAAAATAAATAAATAAATGTATATGCATAAAGGGTTTTAATGAGATGTCATAAGTAAAAAAATATCAGGATTGATAATGAAAGTTGTGAAGCGTATCACAGATTAGTTTAACAGGCTGTAAAAGATTAAAGGAAAATACATATACATCAATCGAGATAAGGAACCATATACTTGCCCATGAGAGTAAAGTGAAACATGGGTGTTATAGATGGTGCAATAATTGTGAGTTCTAATAAGTTTGATGAGATGATCTAATGATGGAACTAGTGTTACCATACCAATAGTGCTAGTGATTCTATATCAAGAATTTGTTGAGCAATGTGCTAATAACAGTAAGTACTTCATGTGATGATGATTAGATTGGTGTATTAGTTATTCTAGACAGAAAATCATTGGAGAAAATCTGTGTGATGATAACCTTAATTATTGGGAGTGATAGTGCAAGTAATCCGGGTAGTACAAATTTTTGTACACAGTTAAGGTTGTAAATAATTGGTGTATTAGTATGCACCTTGAGTATTAGAAACCGTGAGTATTTATATGTATACTTGTGAATTTAATTTTATCGTTTGAAGAGTGGAAATGAATTACAATTTTGAGAATTTTCAGGAGTTGAGATTTTATGTTGTCAAAACATTGAGGATTCAAAATTTTGATTCAATAAACATGGTCAAGGCTATAAAAATTTTAGAAGTGATTAAAATTTTATTTCGAAATTAAGTATTTGACTTTTGAGGAAGTATATGCATTTTATTTTAAATTGTTCAAGGAGTTAAACCTTGAGGATCTTATTTTGAGGATTAATTTTTTCGGTGAGTAAGAAATATATATATATGAGTGGATAAGTGCATACGTAAGGATCTGTTGACTTGGGCATATTTGAGATGGCACTATAAACAAGACTTGGGTGTCCATCTAGAGTTGTATTAGAAAGAACAGTACTTAGTATGGTGTGTTGCACTTGGTGTGCGCTTGAGTGATAAGAACAACTAGTATGAACAATTGTAGTAGGAAAGAGAACTAGCAGTGGGTGTACTTGTAGTAGAACAAAGATACCTAAAGGGATAGAAGTATCAAACCTTGAATGCATCATTGACCTATGATTGTGCTAGAGGTCCTTGGTATCAGATTTTGGTATTAATAGACAGGTGCGTGTAATATGGATGTATTCATGGATATTGTGGACTAATGATTAGTTGATATGGGTACCAGTGTACAAGGATAGGAATTAGTTAGTGAATGTGCCAGAGTTAAGTGTATATTAGAGGATGAAGATATCCAAGTAATGGGTTAGAAGACTATGTTCTGTTCTTCCTTTTGTTCCTTTTCCGTCTATTGATTGATTGATTAATTTCTTAGTACCTTAGTTGTATTCGTGATTTCCTTGCTAGAATATAGCTAGTAGTACACCCCGACAGAGACCTTAATACCACGACAAAAGATGACCATGCATGTTTCATCTAGATTGCATATTTATCTAGAATACGTGTTGTATTGCGTGTTGTATGACTGTAGGTAGGATTCTCTTAGACCTTGATTGTTGAGGATTGACTGTAAGTAATAAAATCGATGAAGAGGATGTGGTTTAACAGAAAGAGACAATGCGCCTTAAAATTCAAGGATAAACAATAATTTAAACAAAGAGTTGAGAACTTGATATGACAGGATTGTCGATCTTGTTAAAACGTTAATTTTATGAAGATTATGAAATGATTAAAATTGTCATTAAATTTTGAGAAAATTAAGAAGATTATTATTGTATTTATTTGACTGCAAGATATAGATTTATTTAAAAATTTCAATTGAGGATTTTGCGAGTATTATATTATTTGATTATTGTGTGGAAAAAGAAATCGAGAATTTAGATCACTAATGGATTAGTGTTGAATTCAAACTTTGGGATAAGATTTTAAATTTTTATAAACGTGCAAGGACTGGATTTTCGATCAAAGGATTGGATAGTAAAATTTGTATTTAGTGATTTACTAAAAATTTGAGGAGTAAGATATTAATGGGTTGGTGTTCAAATACAAACTTTTTGGACGAGATTTTTTTAAATATACATTGGGTGGATTTAAAATTTGAGGATTGAATATTAAGTTTTGTATTTAGTGATTAACATAAAATTTTTGAGGAGATTTTGATAAGGATGGAAATTGATTTTTTTAAAGGTTTGCGGGGATATGATACTTATAAAATTTGGAAAAAAAATTGTGAAGTAGCAATATTGATTCACTTCATGATTATGTGATCCGATGAATTTAAAATTTTGACGAAAAATGAATAAATAAATACGACTATCGATGATCTTAAATTTTGAGGACAAAATTCTTTTAAGAAGGGTAGACTTGTCACCCCCACGTTTCGGATTAGGGGTATTTTCGTATTATCATAATTAATGTGTAAATAATTGTATAATATTTAATTATAATTAATTGCCGTAATTTTATTTAATTATCGTGCCTTACCGTTGCTTCGATATTTGGAGCGCTATCCTATCTTTTGTCTTCCAACAGATTTCACAACCTTGCCCTAGACGTGCCCGCCTTCCATTCGGATATTTTTGTAACTCATAATTATGCTCTCTTGTGTTTCATTTTAGCCGCACAATATTCTTCGCGGACGTTTATTTAAATTCTAAATAAATTCCAACTTTGTATCATTGTGCGTTCCAATCGAAATTGGAGGCAATCTCGACCCATTTTTCGTGCAACCCAAATTAGGATAATATTCTGTTCTGAGTCTTCTTCACTAATGATATTTGTGACCCAACCTAATTTTGGCCCCATGTACTCCTAATTAATTTTAGAATGCCAATTTTATCTAATTTTAAATAATTAAATCCAGAAACCCACTTCTGTGCAATTTTCCAATTGTTGGGGACTTAATTGCAAAATTGCAATGATGTGTCACCATCCTATTGGTTTAAACCAAATGAAGAAAATAACCCCCTTCTTTGACTAGTCAACCCAACCCCTCTCTCCTCCTTTCTTTTGTTTACATTTTTCTCCATGTTGAATCTAGGCCTTCCATTTTAAATGGAGCCATCATCACTACACAACAACCTCTCCATTATATATAAATACACCTCAACCCTTTTCCCAAAGCAACCCCATCCCAATAATTGGTCGGACCTAATTCCTAGGAGGTCACATCATCTCCTCCCACATACAAAAACAACCCTCTCCATATTATTTCTTCACAAAAAAAATACAACGCCATCACCAACACCAAAACCCAACCCAGACCCTATACTCACCCACCCGACCGACCCTGTAGCTCCGGCGAGCTACTGCATCTCTTCCCGGCCGAGCTTCGGCCATCCAGCCTGCACCCAGCCTCCTCCTCAACCCCGAGCTCATCCCCGGCCGCTCCCCACGTCAGCCCGGCCTGAGTTCCCGAGACTCCACCACCATCACCACCATTAGAACCACCTCCACCACTCATCCCTCCGACCAGCCTCCTCCTCGACCAGCCTCCCCCCGCCGACCTCCTCCAATACGTAGCTCTACCAGCTCCCTCTCTTCGTCTCCGAGCAGCACCATCCTGCACTCCGGCCCGGGCAAGCCGACCCATCTGGCCATTCTCCCCGTCGATCTCCTCCCCACTCGACTGGAGTGCCTCGACCACCCCGAGCTCCTCCTCCCGCTGGACGACTGCATAGCGTCGGAGAAGCCGACCGTCGACCTGCAGTCTCCATCTCGTCGACGACCTCGACTGAACCCAAAGCCATCCCGGTCATCCTTCCACCGCGTCCCCTACTACACATCAGCATCACCACCACTGTATCATCATCTCCACCACCTCTCCCACCTCCCTGCTTTCTCTCCGGTCGTCATCTCCCGGCGGCCAATCCAAAGCAGCAGAACCATCACCATATCGAGCTGCTCCGCCACAAGCCGACCTCCTCACCGACGTCCTCCTGCCTGAGCTCCTCCCCGACTCGCCTGAGACGGCCACGATCACTACCACCATCGCTGTGAGCCTCCTTCCCTCCTTCATTGTTGAGGAATTGAATCTATGTAATGTATATAGGTATATAATAGTATATACGTATTCATAATTTGTATTAGTATATATATATTTTAGTGTATATGTATTCAAATATATATATATATATGTATGTATATTAGTATTTTCATATAATATGTATTTAATAAAATGTATACTAGTATAAATTAAATTAATGTATTAGTATTTATGCATTCATATATATATGTATGTATTAACATATAGTGTATTCCCTATTAGTATATATGTATTCAACATATATATATTAGCATATACGTATTCATACTATATGTTAGTACGTACCTTGGTATATATATATATTATATATATATATTTGTATTGGTATATACATATGTACTTGTATACAAGTATATAGTATATGTAATTTATATATATATATATATATATATATATATATATATATATATATATATATATATATATATATATGTATATGTATTTCTCGAACTGGTATATATATGTACATATGTGTACGTATTGTACGTGCATCCTTAGTACCCTTTTTAATATATGTATATATGTACATAGTATAATTTTATTAAGTATGTATATGTGTACATATCTACAATAGTGTAAATTTATCATGTATATATATATATATATATATATATATATATATATATATATATATATATATATATTGTATGCAATTAATTGGTAATATATTATGAGTATAATATGTATATATATATATATATATATATATATATCTCTACTAGGTAACCCGAGTGTAAATACGGATACCCCGTAACTACACATGACCTTGTGACCCTGTGAACTGATAGTGGACTGCCACCTGTACATTAACGTACTGGCAAGCCCCGTATTATTTTGACCGTCTGTCTTGCACAGCAATCACAGATGCGACGTCCGTGCAACATGACGCACTTGACCCTAGTTGACTAGTGCCATACCTGGCATAGCCCCTGAGTTCGATGTATTTTCTATTGTGTGTTAGTGTAGCATCTGATGCAAATATTGTATTATTTTATGATATGTCTATAGGACTGTTGGATCATCCAGGCGATGCACTGGAATAGGATATTGGTATTACCAGCTAAGGACCCAAGGCGAGTTCATTCTCTGATAATTTCCAATTATTTGATATCTATAATTCCAGTATCTAGAAATATTACATCTGATTCTTGACATTGTGCTACACGGACTAGTATATAGATTGGACCTGCAATCATGAGATGTTACATTGATGATATATTGGATATTTCTCGTGTATCGTGACGTATCGTGATTGGATCCACTGTACTAGTTGGGGGCAGGGAAATATTAGTAGATTATGTGATCATACCCAACTCTACATGCATCATAGCTTAACCCACATCTCACGTCGGGTACGGCCTGACCATTATATGCCTCATAGCTGTTATATATGATTAGCCTGACCTCTACATGCATCATAGCTAACCAAATGGTTAGCCTGACCTTACATGGATAATAGATAATCATATATAGCCGGCCTGATCCTGTCCCAAGCCGATCACATGATAGACTGATATTTCAAACACTTAGAATAGTTATAGTTCTCTATTATAGATCATATACTACATCACCCATATATGATATTGTATCTCATTCTCTTCGTTTTATATATGCACTGGCTGTTTCATATTGTCTATATTGCCTGTCTCTTTATATTGCTTGTCTCTTTATTTTGCCATTACATTTATTCACTGTCTTCTCTCAGTATATAGCAATATCTGTTTATTGTTTTATAGCCCTTATCAATTAAATAGAAATATTATTTGAGATGTACTTTGCTCCTTCCTGACTAGAAAATATTTTCCAGACTATGCCTAGAGGACTGGTGTCCGACACTTATGGACCACAGGGTGAGTAGCTGAGACTTGGACTTGGTAGTTCAGTTGTGATTCTGGAAGGTTTAGCCGGAATCACTAGTTATCTAGTTAGTTCTTTTAGCATATTATTTTTGGTACCGGATTTGTCTCCGGCATACTCTCTGAGACTTGGATTATGTTGTTAAGTTAAACTACTTCTATTTCTGACTTGTGTTGCATTTTATCTTATCTCTTCGAGATCTCATCGTGCTGTAGTTATGTGATTGAGTATGTTGTTCATTTATATTATTATTGTGATTATCCGTGTCTCCTTATGGAGTTGGATATCCATGTAAGATTGATTAGATAGTATCATGACCTAGACAGCGTTCTACCGTCGATGTTGCGGCGTAGACTGGACGTACCCACGCTCATGTGCCCCTATACCGGGTGTGGGTCGTAACAGCTATCATAGGCTTCTAAAGGATGGGGCCGAAGGACTTTAAAGGAACTAAGGGGATTATTTATGCTGATGATTGGATAGAAGATATTGAGAGGAACCTGCGACTGACACAAATTCTAGAGAGGTTGCAGGTACAGGCCATAGGAAGCATGATGTTTGACATCGCATTGACTTGGTTCAGGACGGACCCCAGGATCTCAGTGCCAGGACTTACTTGGAAAACTTTTAAGGATCTCTTCAAGGAAAAGTTCTTCCCATATATGGCTATGACATCTCTAGAGATCCAGTTTCAGTACCTCTTCAAGGGAGGTATGATGGTAGATAAGTATACAGCGGAGTACTGCAGATTGGGTCGCTTCATGGAGGGGCAGAATCTCTGGGGGAAGGCCCAAAATTTTAGAAAAGGCCTAAACAGGGAGATTAAATCTCGTAGTAGTAGATACCGTACCGCTACATTAAGAAGATTCTAGCGAAGGCACAGCAAGAAGCGGATGATTTGGAGATCAGATCCAAGAAGATAAGATATCATTCAGGGGTTAGTAGTAGTGTGGGCCCAGCAAAATGGCCTCACTTTTATCAGCAACAACAGAGGCACTTTTAGCAACAGCTGAGACAGCAGTTTCAGGCACCATTCCTGTAAACCCCCCACCCAAAAATTAGGCATACTTGGCCTAGATAGTGAAACTAGGCTAGTTTGAATCCAATTAGAAATAGAACACGGCTTTTTATTTAATTTTACAATAATTATATCACTTAGCGCACCTTACCGTTGTTTCGATAATTGGAGCACTACACTAGCCATTGCCTTCCTACAAATTTCACATTCTTGTCCTAGACATGCCAGCCTTCCATCCTGACCTTTGTATAACTTATAACTATGCTCTCTTATGCTATATTTTAGTCGCTCAATATTCGTCACAGACGTTTATATGTAATTCTAAATAAATACGACTTTGTATCCTTGTGCGTTCCAATCGAAATTGGAAACACAATCTTGCCCCATTTTGTACAATCCAAATTTTGTTAATATTCTACTCTGAGCCCTCTATATCCATGATACTTGTGTCCCACCTAATTTCGATCCTATGTACTTCTAATTAATTCCAGAACACCTTGCGCATTAATTTTAATTAAATTAACCCAATTTCTATCTTTGTACAATTTTCCTAATTATTGGCCATTTGTATGCAAAAATGCATTAATGTGTCCACACCATTGGACAATACATGAAGAAATCCATTTTTCCTTCACATGAATTTTTCTCATAATTTTTGGAATATGCAAACGCACAACATCGCCCCCCCCCCCCCCCACATTAACCCTCTCCTTGCATTTTACACAATGTAAAATATAGCCCTCCCAAACACCCCAAGTGAGGCCAAGGCCCAACCCCAAGAGATGTTGACCAAGCCCACATACTAGGTCAACCCCAAACCTAAAAATCTAAACATATAAAAATAATTTTTCCTTTTTTTTCCACAAACCTAATAACTAACCCAAGCACTCAGCCGACATCCCTTTCCCCCTTCCTTGCCTGACCTCGCCGGAGCTCCATCGCGGCCATCCCCGCTCACCACGACTCGCCGGACTCATCCCTGACCTCTGTCTTCCACCTGCAACCGCCATCCCCACCTTCGTCCTCGCTGGAGTAGCACCTACGAACTCCTCCCCGTTGCACGTCGACAACCATCGCCAGCGCCCCCTCGTCATCTTCTCCGACCTGGCCATCACCCCGATATCGACCCAGGCAGAGACATCACCGCCGACTACTTCTCCCTGAGCACAATGCTCATCACCACCCTGACTCCTTCCGTCGATCGCCTGTACCGTCTTCTCCCTCGCCATCTCTACCTCGTTCCAGCCTCGACCTCCTTCCCTCGCCTGAACCCAGAGCACCCCACCTGCCGACTCCCTGAGCTGTACACCATCGCCACCAGCACGATCACTCCGCTTCCCCCTTGACTGAACTCCTCCCCGAGCCCCCTGCTACTCACCCTACCATCAACACCACCATACACCACCCAGGCCAACACCACCCCGCCACCAGTGCCGCACCTCCTTGCTCCCTGTTTTCCCCTCGACTCGCCGGAGAAGCTCCCCTGGCCGGACTTCGGCAGCCCACAACTCATTATCATCATCTTCACCATCACCATAACTCACCATCATCATCATCTTCACCATCACCACAACTCACCATCATCATCATCATTATCTTCACCATAACTACCATCATCATCATTATCATCATCATTATCTCATCATCGTCATCATCATCATCTCGTCATCCTTGTCACCTCATCACCTAACCACCATAATCATCACCATCATCCTCACCATCGTCGTCGTCATTATCATCAATGTCGTTCCCGTGTGTATACCTCAAGGTACGAACCTGTCCCGTATTCTCCTTGTTATGTGTGTTTGTGTGTGTTCCAGTAGGACATTAGTATTTAGTTACCATAGTTAGTTTACATCAGACCCTGAGTCGGAGAACCCAACTCACGTACGCGTACGCGGATATTATTCAGTTTGGTATATATATATATTTAGTATATGTATATTTAGTTATTCATTAGCATGTTATTAATTGGTATATATATTTATGTACATATTTAATATATTTATTCAAATAGGTATGTAAATAAATTACTGGTTATATTATTATATAATTATATGGATATATATATGTATTATATAATTAAGTAAATGCTAAATAATAATTATGACTATTTAGACTGTACGACCCTAGGATACTGTGGACTGTCCTGTATTTACCTTGACCATGTTGACCCTAAGAACTTGTGAATTGACTGCCTTGTGTACATTAACATACTGGCGAGACCGTGTTAGCTGACTGTCTTATTGTGCGTAGTATTTGAAGATGCGAGATCCGCGTAATTAGACGCGCAGTTGACCATGTTAGTTGACCAGTACCACCGCTAGTGTACCCTCTGAGCCCAGTATCATTATAGTTGTGTATGTGCTAGTGTAATGACTGATGATTGTATTATATTTTGTTATATTATATGTACATAGGATATTGAATTTATCTGCGTGACTTCCGTAGCAGGCTATTAGGACTTTGCAGCTTTTCTTGCCAATTAAGTATACCTTGTCATTGTACTGTTATTCATATTCCATATGTTGCATGCATCTTTATTTTCTGTCTTTAGCTCATATATTTTAATTGTTATATAAAATGCGCGTCCAAGGAAACTTAGATGCAACGACATTGTCGTCGTGATTATTTTTATTATGTACATGCATTGACCTTGTTTATGAGATCGCCCCATTATCATGAAGCATCATTAGGTTTTATTGGCCGTGACAAAATTGGTACACGAGTGTGAGTCTCATATAGATCACGGACTGCGTGACAGGTTTGGCCTCCTGTACGTATGAGTCGTGCGTTAGGGATAACTGCTGATAGAAACTTTGTATGCTAGGAGACTTAGCAGTTATTAGTAGTCCATGGACATAGCCTATTATAGTACGGTGGTCCAATCCTTGTCCTTGTTTGGTTGCAGGGTTGGGCTATTGTACTAAAGATAGGCTATGAACCAAATTGTGTCATGGATGTGACATGCTTAGAGCATGGGATGGGAAGAACAACAAGTATGACATTTGGGCTCTTTTGCACTTTCCTTTTTATGTAACCCGTACGCTCCGCCGGAGATACGCGGTCGTGAAGACCCCTATACTACTTGGGGCCTCTGCCGTTCAAAAGACGACATGCTTTGTAGGCCCCTGATTCTCCGAGAGAATCATGCCAATCCTATGTTATGGCCAGATAGCCCACTTGTAAGAAAGTTGTTCTCAAACTGCATTCACTTAGACGGTTAGGCGACCTATTGGATATTTATTTCAGTACTTTATTGGCATGCTTCTATGTATCTTGTTATGTCCCTCTGAGGACCTGGTCCCTTTTCAGGTGTAGATGTTCATGAGTATTCGCAGGAGCGTAGATCCGGACTGGTTACCTATATTTCGAGGAGGTCTTCTCTTCGAGCCCCGTGATTGTTAGTTGATATTCTTATATTGTGTTTGTTGTGTTGTACTTATATATTCGAGTTGGTAGTAGATTTGTTTCCGTCCGACTATCATCTTTAGATACTTTGTATCGAGATCTAGTTTCATAGATATTGGTTTTTGTTCATGTATGATTTTCTGTGGATGAGATTTAGACTATACCCTGTGACTTGTGACATATGTACCACTTGTGGATTATTGTTCATTATACAACGTACGCATGTGTTATGGTTTCCATATATTGGAATTGCCATATACATGCGGCTAGCATGCTTATGTGTTCCTAGTCCTTCGTATTTTGGGACTGGGGCATGACATATTTTTAGTGGTGGCCCATGCAGGTTGAGAGTATATTGTCTTGGTTACGTTACTGTACCTAGCAAGCCTGCACCTAGGATTAGAATATTGGATCCCATCCACAATTGACTATGATTTACTTTTTTCCAATCCGTTCTATCTAAATAAATGCATCCTGCTTAATTCATGTGCTTCCCTAATAGTTCTTTGAGTATAGCCTTCTCCTAGAATATAGAAACCCTTATTGTTAGGATAATAATTAGGGTAATATTCCTACCAAGAATTGATGTACCACTAAGTTTAGAATATCTAGTGAACCCTAGCATTCCTTATCTATATATTGGTTTACCATTATCCCTAGATGTATTTATGAAGGACTTGAGAGTGGTGTAGACACTACTAGAGTTAATTAGAAATTTAACCATATTGTTTGACCCTAGTATTGAGGGACCAATAGAAATCCAAGGTTGAATATTAGGACCAAACCTAACCTTTATAGTGAGATAGTATTATAGGAATATACATTTAGCTCCTTGTCTTGATATTAGCAGAACAGCACCCTAGAAAACCAAGAGGAATGAATATAACATTTTCCTAGATAATACCTCGAACACATATATTAGCATACCACTTCCCCTTAGAAACCATGATATTATCTAGAGACTTTCTATTTAAGTTCACATCTTGTTCCTCTGCAACCTTAACGCTCGCTATCTGTGCACCGACTAATTTTGTTCTTCTATTCTTCATCTTCCAACTCGTGCCACTTGACACTTCTGATTTTAGACCAAGTAATTTTATCTTTTGTTAAGGATATATAGTTTGCTAGGATTATACTTGTTAATGTTAAAATTTAAAATTTTTGTGCTTGGTAGTTAGAGCTTGATAAGTTTGAGTTGTTCTTGTAGATTATGACCTGATGATTATCCCTTAGTTTTAAATCACGTAATATGTACCCCACCTCAATATAGGTTATATCCTCTTTCTCTTTGAAGGCCAATAACTTTTCCATTCTTAGTATTAACACTTGTTCTATAAGCACTATGATTAAGACTTGAGATGACCATTACCTATATAATGCAATAGGATACCCTAATAGGTACCAAGATATTTTTCTCGTGTACCCCAATAAGGGTTCATACTTTATTTACAAGGACCAGGTTATTCTGTAGAATCCCCTCAAGGCAATTATGGTATTAGTTTAATTGTTTTAAGTTGGGTAGTATGCCTCACAGCCTAGTATCACATAGTCTTTTGATCGATTACTGAAGTATAACTGAATGACATTAACTGTATGCAAGCATAAGACGATAGTGTTTATTCAGACTATAGAACTTAGAGGCTCATACCCCTATTTGGTCGACTAGCGACTTAGACAAGGAGTTAATATGACAACTGTAGAGATTGTAGAGTCTTATCTTCTTTGTGAAATTGAATTATTTTGTAACATCTCTCATAATAATCTAGCATACTTATATTTTCTGTGCTACCTTGACTTATGCTGCTATTTTATTGCCTAGTTTTACAAGCTTATTCTTTTATCGAGCTTGTTCATGATATATGTATTAGTGGATGCATACATTAATACATTTCAGAATCAGTATATTACGGTCTGATCAACCATAGTGCGCTTGGTTCGCCCTTCGCAATACTACTTTACGTGGATTGAAATACATGGTTGACTAGTAGACGAAAATACTTGCCCCTAGACATGTCTGGCATATTGCATCGGTTACATAACTGTACTGATACGAGCATGTGATTAAGAATTACAAAAATAGGATTTCAATCCACAACTGCCTTGACAATTTTCATTTGATTTTTTTAAATGCCTTGATCCCCATACTTCTAATCTATTACCTCCCCTTTGAACCCTTTATTATTGTTTTTCGTCTTCCCCTATTTTTGGAAAGACGAACGCTCATGCTTGGTATAAGTTTGATACATTGATAGTACTAGATATATCCCATAGGCCAATCGCATGACTTGGTTACTCTCTTTTATAATTGATTAAGGACATATCATAGGTAATATGTTTGGTGTTAAAACTTTAAGGATTAAAAAACATGATTTGAGGAATATTTTCTTAGATGTGTAGCTTGTATGATAGATGGGTAGATTCTAAGTTGGGTAGAAGTTGTATTATCAACTTGAGAGGAATTTCTTTTAGATTGTGATCAAGCAAGATTTGATGGGGAGATTCAAGTCATTTTAATTTTGAGAAATTTTAAAAGAAGGATTAAGATGATGATGATTTAATAAATTTTAAAAGCTTTGATATGGCGAACCAAACCTTTATACTTGGGCATATAATTTAAATTTTGAATATTGAAGGTTGAATCATCGATTTAAATCTTAAAGAAAATAAATGGAACTCTAAACATGAACATTGACGGATTGAATTCCAAAATCGATGATTTGAATTAAAAGTTAAATTTTGATTGTTGAATTACCTATTTGAAATATTGAGGATGTGAATTGAATCTAAAATTTTAAAGAATACAAAATTCATAAGTGAAAAATAGGAATAATATTGGATTAGAATTATTTTTTTAGGAGATTATGATAGTGGAGATCGTGATGTGAAAATTAATGTGGGTTAATTAAATATTGAAGATGTTATATGGATTCAATATAAAATTGGATGTTGATGATTTGAAAAAGTGAGGAGAGATTACAATAGGTTGAATTACAATTTGAACAGTGATTATCTTAATTTTGAAGTGATTGCGAGGGATTCGATTAGAATTTTAATTATCGCAAGGAGATTGCGATTGACTTGCCTTATATACGTGAAGGAATAATAAACTATGCCTTATTTTAATTTTGAGGACGAAATTATTTTAAGTTGGATAGATTGTAAACTCCCTCACCCAAAAATTAGGCATACTTGGCTTAGATAGTGAAACTAGGACTAGTTTGAATCCAATTAGAAATAGAACACGGTTTTTTATTTAATTTTATAATAATTATATCACTTAGCGCACCTTACCGTTGCTTCGATAATTGGAGCACTACACTAGCCATTACCTTCCTACAAATTTCACATTCTTGTCCTAGACGTGCCAGCCTTCCATCCTGACCTTTGTGTAACTTATAACCATACTCTCTGGTGCTACATTTTAGTCGCTCAACATTCGTCACAGACGTTTATATGTAATTCTAAATAAATACGACTTTGTATCCTTGTGTTCCAATCAAAATTGGAAACACAATCTTGCCCCATTTTCGTACAATCCAAATTTTGTTAATATTCTACTCTGAGCCCTCTAGGTCTATGACACTTGTGTCCCACCTAATTTTAATCTCATGTACTTCTAATTAATTCCAGAATACCTTATGCATTAATTTTAATTAAATTAACCCAACTTCCATCTTTGTACAATTTTCTTAATTGTTGGCCATTTTTATGCAAAAATGCATTAAGGTGTCCACACCATTGGACAATTGAAGAAATCTATTTTTTTTCATATGAATTTTTCTCATAATTTTCGGAATATGCAAACGTACAACATCGCCCCCCCCCCTCATTAACCCTCTCCTTGCATTTTACACAATATAAAATATAGCCCTCCCAAACACCCCATGTGAGGCCAAGGCCCAACCCCAAGAGATGTTGAACAAGCCCACATACTAAGTCAACCCCAAACCTAAAAATCTACACATATAAAAATAATATTTCCCTTTTTTTCCCACAAACCTAATAACTAACCCAAGCACTCAGCCGACATCTCCTTCCCCCTTCCCTGCCTGACCTCGCTGGAGATCCGCCGTGGCCATCTCCGCTAACCATGACTCGTCGGACTCGTCCCCGACCTCTGTCCTCCTTCTCTCCTCCGCCTGAACATCACCAGCAATCGCCATCCCCACCTTTATCCTCGTCGGAGTAGCACCTACGAACTCCTCCCCGTTGCACGTCGACAACCATCACCAGCGCTCCCTCGTCATCTTCTCTGACCTGGTCATCACCCCGACATAGACCAAGCCAGAGAAATCACCGCCGACTCCTTCTCCCTGAGCACAGTGCTCATCACCACCCCGACTCCTTCCGTCGATCGCCTGTACCGTCTTCTCCCTCGCCATCTCTACCTTGTTCCAGCCTCGACCTCCTTCCCTCGCCTGAACCCAGAACACTCCACCTGCCGACTCCCTGAGCCGTACACTATCGCCACCACCAGCAGCACGATCACTCTGCTTCCCCCTCGACTGAACTCCTCCCCGAGCCCCCTGCTACTCACCCTACCATCAACACCACCATACACCACCCAGGCCAACACCACCCTGCCACCAGTGCCGCACCTCCCTGCTCCCTGTCTTCCCCTTGACTCGTCGTAGAAGCTCCCCTGGCCGAACTTCGGCAGTCCATAACTCATCATCATCATCTTCACCATCACCATAACTCACCATCATCATAAATCATCATCATCATCATTATCATCATCATCTTTACCATCACCACAACTCACCATCATCATCATCATCTTCACCATCACCATAACTACCATCATCATCATCATTATCTCATCATCGTCATCTTGTCATCCTCGTCACCTCATCACCTAACCACCATAATCATCACCATCATCCTCACCATCGTCGTCGTCAACGTCAATGTCGTTCCCGTGTGCGTACCTCGAGGTACGAACCTGTCCTGTCTTCTCCTTGTTATGTGTGTTTGTGTGTGTTCCAGTAGGACATTAGTATTTAGTTACCACAGTTAGTTTATATCAGACCCTGAGTCGGAGAACCCAACTCGCGTTCGTGCACATACGCGTACGCAGATATTATTCAGTTTGGTATATATATATTTAGTATATGTATATTTAGTTATTCATTAGCATGTTATTAATTGGTATATATATTTATGTACACATTTAATATATTTATTCAAATAGGTATGTAAATAAATTACTGGTTATATTATTATATAATTATATGGATATATATATGTATTGTATAATTAAGTAAATGCTAAATAATAATTATGACTATTTAGACTGTATGACCCTAGGATTCTGTGGACTGTCCCGTATTTACCTTGACCATGTTGACCCTAAGAACTTGTGAATTAACTGCCTTGTGTATATTAACGTACTGGCGAGACCGTGTTTGTTGACTGTCTGATTGTGCGCGGTATTTGAAGATGCGACACCCGTATAATTAGACGCACAGTTTACCATGTTAGTTGACCAGTACCACCGCTAGTGTACCCTCTGAGCCCAGTGTCATTATAGTTGTGTATGTGCTAGTGTAATAACTGATGATTGTATTATATTTTGTTATATTATATGTACATAGGATATTGGA
Source organism: Iris macrosiphon (assembly GCA_036927795.1). Lineage (NCBI taxonomy): Eukaryota > Viridiplantae > Streptophyta > Magnoliopsida > Asparagales > Iridaceae > Iris > Iris macrosiphon. The sequence continues at coordinate 147,202 of JAYESA010000021.1, forward strand.
TTTATCTGCGCGACTTCCGGAGCAGGCTATTGGGACTTTGCAGCTTTTCTTGCCAGGCAAGTATACCTTGCCATTGTACTGTTATTCATATTCCATATGTTGCATGCATCTTTATTTTCTGTCTTTAGCTCATATATTTTAACTGCTATATAAAATGCGCATCCAAGAAAACTTGGATGCAACGACATTATTGTCGTGATTATTTTTATTATGTACATGCATTAACCTTGTTTATGAGACTGCCCCATTATCATGAAGCATCATTAGGTTTCATTGGCCATGACACAGCTGGTACACGAGTGTGTGTCTCATATAGATCATGGACTGCGTGACAGGTCTGGCCTCCTGTACATATGAGCCGTGCGTTAGGGATAACTGCTGATAGAAACTTTGTATGCTAGGAGACTTAGCAGTTATTAGTAGTCCATGGATATAGCCTATTGTAGTACGGTGGTCCAATCCTTGTCCTTATTTGGTTGCAGGGTTGGGCTATTGTACTAAAGATAGGTTATGAACCAAATTGTGTAATGGATGTGACATGCTTAGAGCATGGGGGTGGAGAGAACAACAAGTATAACATTTGGGCTCCTTTGTACTTTATTTTTTATGTAACCCGTACGCTCCGCCGGAGATACGCGGTCGTGATGACCCCTATACTACTTGGCGGCCTCTGCCGTTCAAAAGACGACATACTTTGTAGGCCCCTAATTCTCCGAGAGAATTATGCCAATCCTATTTTATGGCCAGATAGCCCACTTGTAAGAAAGTTGTTCTCAAACTGCATTCACTTAGATGGTTAGGCGACCCATTGGATATTTATTTTAGTACTTTATTAGCATGCTTCAATATATCTTGTTATGTCTCTCTGAGGACCTGGTCCCTTTCCAGGTGTAGATGTTCATGAGTATTCGCAGGAGCGCAGATCCAGACTGGTTACCTATATTTTGAGGAGGTCTTCTCTTCGAGCCCCATGATTGTTAGTTGATATTCTTATATTGTATTTGTTGTGTTATACTTATATATTCGAGTTGGTAGTGGATTTGTTTCCATCCAACTATCATCTTTAGATACTTTGTATCGAGATCTAGTTTCATAGATATTGGTTTTTATTCATGTATGATTTTCTGTGGATGAGATTTAGACTATGCCCTGTGACTTGTGACATATATACCACTTATGGATTGTTGTTCATTATATAGCGTACGCATGTGTTATGGTTTCCATATATTGGAGTTGCCATATACATCCAGCTGGCATGCTTACGTATTCCTAGTCCTTCGTATTTTGGAACTGGGGCGTGACAATTCCTGGTACCGGTGCAGCAGGCATATCAATCCCCGAGACCAGCACAACATATCCCACAGTACACTCAATGTGTGAAGATGGGACATAACCAGGAGGTCTGCAGAAAGAGGCTTGGGGTATGCCTCTATTGTGGGTAGGCAGGCCATCAGTTGTGAGTTTGTGTTCTAGCTCTCGTTCGAGCGGGTTAGGGCGGAGGCCAAGCACAGAGAGCCCCTGCGAGACCACTAGCGGGACAACAGAGGGGACCTCCGTTACCACCACAATATCAGTGGTTCGCTCAGCACCAGCAGCAGTAGAGAGGTGCCCAGTATCAGGGGCGAGTTTTTGCCATGACGGTCGATAAGGAGGAGCCGGTCGGAGATGTCATCTCAGGTTCAGTCTTACTTGATTCTTTTCCAGCTCATGCTTTATTTTATTTTAGTGCTTCGCATAGTTTCGTATCTGTATCTTTTGCTTTGAAACATTATTTTGAGACTGAACCATTGGTGAGGACTTGCAAGATCACGACCGGGGGTGGCATTATCCTAGTCAGTGATGTTTGCAAGGATCGAAGAGTTTCTTTGAGAGGCCAACAATTGAGCGTAAGTCTACTCGAAATGCCACTTCCAAGCTACGATATAGTACTCGGGATGGATTGGTTGAGTAGACATCATGCTAGTATCCATTTTTGTGGAGGCAGAGTAGTATTCCATCCGCCAGGAGAGCCAGAGTTTTAGTTCGTCAGAGGAACAGCGGGGCAGGATGAAGGAGTCTATTACGGAGTAATGGTGGAAGAGTAGGAGCCTCCACATCCATTGATTGCAGAGTTTATAGACGTATTCCAGGAGGATTTTTCGGGGTTGCCACCAGACAAAGATATGGAGTTCTCTATAGATTTGGTGCCAGACATAGAGCCAATATCACAGCACATCTATAAGGTTAACAATAACGAACTGGCAAAATTAAAGAAACAGGTGGATGAGTTGCAGGACAAAGGCTTCATTCGGTCCAGTTCATCACCATGGGGTGCTCCGGTATTATTTGTATCGAAGAAGGATGGGTCGGTACGTATGTGTATCGACTATAAGGCTCTTAACAACCTCACTATCAAGAACAAATACCCATTATCACGGATTGATGATCTGTTTGATCAGTTGAACGGAGAGAAGGTATTCTCAAAGATAGACTTGAGGTCGGGGTACCATAAGGTAAAAATGAAGAAGGAAGACATCTCGAAGACAGCTTTCAGGACTCGGTATGGGCAGTTTTAGTTCTTGGTAATTTCGTTTGGGTTAACCAATACCCCGACGGTATTCATGAACCAGATGAATAAGGTGTTTCATCTGTACCTGGATAAGTTTGTTGTGGTATTCATTGATGATATATTGATTTATTCGAAGACACCGAAGGAGCATAAGAAGCCTGAGGATAGTTCTGGAGACCCTCAGGAAGGAGAAGCTGTATGGAAAGCTTTCAAAGTGTGAGTTCTTCCTTGATAAGGTTGAATTCCTCGAGCATGTGATTACAGGAGACAAAATCTCAGTAGACCCAAAGAAGATATCAGCAGTTGAGTCGTGGTCTACCCCGAGTTCAATGGCAGAGATAAGGAGCTTTCTTTGATTGCCAGGCTATTATCGAAGGTTCGCTCAGGATTTTTTTAGGATTGCGGAGCCGATGACTAGGCTAACCAGGAAGGATGCGGAGTTCGTTTGGACAGAGGTGTGTCAGGCCGTATTTGAGGAGCTGAAGAAGAGGTTGACTATGGCTCCAGTATTGACGTTGCCATCAGGGACAGGAGGATTTTCCATATATAGTGATGCTTTGGGTAAGGGTTTGGGATGTGTGTTACAGCAGAACGGAAAGATGCTTGCCTATGCTTCCTGATAATTATGCCCTCATGAGAAGAACTACACTACCCATCACTTGGAGTTGGCAGCAGTCATCTTTTTCCTAAAGCTGTGGAAATACTACTTGTACGGAGAGCGTATGGACATCTTTACAGACCATAAGAGCTTGAAGTTTGTTTTTACGCAGAAGGAGCTTAAATGAGGCAGAGGCGATGGTTGGAGTTGATGAAGGACTTCAAAATTTTATTACAGTACCATCCAAGGAAGGTCAACATATTTGTTGATGCCTTGAGTAGGTATCCAGTGGCTTTGTACTTGATGAGAGATAGGCACTTATTGGGAGATCTTGATAGCTTGGGTATTGAGATGTTAGTTCCTGGAGTTATGGTACAGATATGGGGGCTTCAGGTGCAGTCTAACTTAATAAATCGGATTAGAGCGGCACAGTACGAGGATGAGACTCTGAGGAGCATCAGAGCGCAGGTCCGGATGGGATTGGCAGAGGACTTCAGTATAGAGGATGCCTCATTGCGGCACGGTACCAGATTGTGTGTGTCGAGTGGAGCATTGCGCAAGGAGGTTCTTCAGGAGGCTCATCGTTCTCAGTACTCTATGCATCCAGGTGCCAACAAGATGTATAGAGATTTGAGAGAGCATGTTTGGTGGTATGGTATGAAGCGGGAGGTGGCGAGCTTCGTATCAAAATATTTGGTATGCCAGCAGGTAAATGCAGAGAGGCAGAGGCCAGGTGGATTGCTTCAGACTTTATCCATTCTAGAGTAGAAGTGGGAGCATGTGACGATGGACTTTGTATCGGTGCTTCCGCTTTCTCCAGGAGTAAAAGACACAATTTGGGTTATTGTTGACAGGTTGACCAAATTAGCCCACTTTTTGCCATTTAAAGTGGGTACATCTATGGAGAAGCTCACAGAGATGTATGTACGATAGATAGTCAAATTATATGGAGTTTCTGTGAGCATAGTCTCAAACCGGGATAGTCGCTTCATATCCCACTTTTGGAGGAGTTTGCAGGCTAGTTTAGGCACCCAGCTCAAGTTTAGTACCGCATATCACCCTCAGACAAACGGGCAGTCGGAGATGACTATTCGTACTCTCGAGGATATGGTACACACTTGTGTAGTAGACTTTGGAGGTTCTTGGGAGGATCACCTTCACCTGGTAGAGTTTTTTATAACAACAGCTATCAGGCCAGTATCGAGATATCATCCTTCGAGGTATTGTATGGACGGAGATGCCGTACTCCGTTATCATGGGACGATGTTTGTGAGTGAGCTTTATTGGGACCGGAGATGGTCGTGGAAGCAGCTGACAATGTGAAGCTCATTAGGGATAGACTTTGGGTGGTGCAGGACAGACAGCGACATTGGGCCAATAGCCACTGGAGGCCATTGGAGTTTCAGGTTGGCGATCTGGTGTTCTTGAGGATTTCTCTAACTTGGGACACGATTCTCTTTGGTGGAGGCAGCAAGCATAGTCCATGGTACATCGGACCTTTCAGTATTCTCGAGAGGGTCGGTACAGTGGCTTACAGACTAGACTTGTCGCCTGCACTAGATGTAGTCCACAACGTGTTTTACGTATTACAGCTGAGATAATATGTGGCAGACCCTAGCCATGTATTGGATCACTTAGAGATAGATATTAGTCTGACTCTCAGCTACCTATAGCAACCCATGGAGATTCTGGATCCCAGGGAGAAGGTGTTGCGAAACCAGACGATTTCTTTGGTATGCATCGCGTGGAGGCATCACTCACCTGGGAAGTCTACCTTGGAGAGAGAGGCCGAGATGTGCGGATGATACCCTTATCTGTTTGAGCCGTGAGTATAATTCTTTTTTGCTTGTATTGATTGCTTGTGGTAGTTAGTTTCTCAATTAAATTTTGAGGAGAAAATTTTTCTAAGGTGGGTAGAATTTGTAAACCCCCTCAAAAATTTTAATTTAGGTATACTAGATTGAGTTAGAAATATTGTTATAACGTCAGTGTATTTGAGGTTTAGAAATTAGTTGCAGTTGTCTGGTTTATTATTTTAACCCTTGGTGCACCTTACCGTTGTTGTAATATTCGGAGCCCAACAATACCACATAATCTCAAATAAATTATTGCACTCTTGGCTTGACAAGCCAACCTAGGCACTGGACTTTTCCGTCACTCAAAATCATAATCCTTTGTGCTCTAATTTAATTGCACAACTTCCCGGTCCCAAAATCCATTCTTTAATCCGGTATCGCGTACCTTTGTCGTTGCCATCATTTTTGGGACACAAACTCAACCCAGTTAGCCAGACCAATTAAAGGGTCCAAGACTGACACCAAGCCTACACCTTTCATGACCTTTGTGTCACTCCTAATTGAGATCCCATGTGCCCCCATTTAATTTAAGAGCACATAATATTTTATTTTAATTAAATTGGGGATACCAACTTTGACTAATCTCAACTTAACCCCAATATAACCCAATACCTTATTCATTAAGCCCATGCAAAACACACAACACCCCCTCAACCTAGATAACACCAAACACCACTTCCCACACCATTTTTTCTATTATTTTACATGTTTGTGTAAATATCCAAAAGTTAAGGGGCTCATTTGCAAAATTGGTAATATGTGTCATCACCTCATTGGTCCAATACAATAAAGAAACCTCACCCTCACTCATTGACCGGTCTAATCCCTCCCCTCTCTCTCCTTTGGATGAACAATTCCTCCATGAGAAATCTGAGCCATCCATTTAAATTGGAGCTCATCCTCACCACACACACACCACACACTCTCCTATTTAATCTCTCCATCACACCCCTCTTCCTAAGGCCAGCCCTAATCCCAAGAGCCTTAAAAACCACCCCCCTCTCTCTCTCCTCCCTCTTCCTACTTCACATCTCCAGCCAACACCACCTTATTTCTTCTTCATTTTCTTCTTCTTCCTCCTCTCCAGTTCACACCTCCATTACCCCGACCACCTTCCCCGGCGAGAAACCCCTCACCCACCGTCGCAGTCTTCTCCATCCGACCGACCTCTGACCCTTCACCTCCATGCCTCCATGTCCTCGGCCAAGCTCCGCCCGTTGCCACCTCCGTCGTCTCCACGAGACTCCACCACCACGAACCACTGCCAATACCCCCTCAGGCCATCACATCACCTTCGGCCATCATTTTCCCCTCCGGTCATCATCTTTATCACCACCACTATGACCACCAATCCCTGGATCCAACCTCGACCACCATAACCACCTCTACTTCCAGCCGAGCTACCCCGCAGCAAACTCCTCCGGCCGAGTTTCACCTCCACACTGCTGCACCCCCTCGACCGGCCTCCATCCCATCACCATCACCACTGCTACCACCTTCAGCAGCCACCGCCACCTTCACCACCCAGTTCACCATCTTGACGACCCGCTGCACCCCCTCGACCAGCCTCCATCCTATCACCATCACCACTGCTACCACCTTCAGCAGCCACCGCCACCTTCACCACCCCGTTTACCATCTCGACAACCCGTTGTACCCCCTCGATCGGCCTCCATCCTATCACCATCACCACTGCTACCACCTTCAGCAGCCACCACCACCTTTACCACCCCGGCGTGCCACCATACCGCCACCGAGGTAAACTCTTTTCCCCATCTCCCTGTTTAGTGAAATACTATATATTGTTATTAGCTTAGTTAGTTTTAGGGTTGTATATACATTGAGATTTTAGGGTTTATTATATTTTATTATATGTAATTGGTGGTTGTGAATGATATATGATATTTAGGGTTTTATATTATGCTTTGTGATGGGTATCGAGGAGCAGGTTATTTGTTATGAGATGGTATTGGAATATCATTAGGTTGTTCATTGGTTGAGGATTTGGTTACTAATGACAAAATCGATTGAGGAATATATAGGTATATGTGAGCTATGTATATGTGAGAGGGTGTTTGAATAATAAAATGATATTTATGAAAGTTTAATAAATAATTATTAATTTATTCGAGGATGATATTTAAATATGCTTGATAACGTCTGTGAAGACCCGATTTAATTCTGAGAAATGAACATACTTGAACTACTGAACACCATGATAAATATAGGATTGAGGATTTGTCTGATGATATTATACAGGTGATTAATCGGATTATTTATAGCATATCTTTAGTCAACCATGGTCAACCCTTTAGCTTAGTGTCTATGTGAGTTTGTAACAAAGATTGAAATATATATTAGACGTGTGTCACCTCTTATTTTAGCCTCGTGATAGTCTATTGATGGAGCTTGTATCTCGTCTCTAGGTACTATGGGACCCGCAGACTTGGACGTTGTATCGTAGCCCCATCTTCAGCATCCGGATCCAGGCAAGTGTACCTTGCCACTCTGTATTTTAGTTACCAAATTTCTATTTATTTATTTTATGCATTGTGCGCGCTTTGGATCAGAGCCGTTACTTTGCGTCCGGTTCATAACCGGGTGCAGACGTTCGTCGGTAACGTCTGGTAACGAGTGATGGATGTTCGTAACACCTTGATGTACACACTTGGTTATATTATAACCCTAGGACACATCCAGACACTGCCATCGTGCCAGATTTCCTATATCCTGATACTATCAGCATGACCAAAAACTGGGACGACTTTAGGGTCGTGATTGTTGATAGTTACTTCAGTATGACGAGACTGCTAGATAGAGGTTCAGGCTCAGCGCACAATCGTTGACCGCTTGGAAAGGGAAAGACAGTTACTAGACGTTTGGGCTCCTCTGCACACGCTATATATATGTATATGTTCTATTTTTGTAGTATTCCTTTATCTGGATTAGTAGTATCACCCGTGTGACTCTGTGCTCGGAGCTACGGTCTGTCCCGTGTGTCTCTGTGTTCGAAGCTACGATTTTATTTTGGACAGCCCACACGTCGAACATTATCTTCAAAAATGTGTCTCACTTAGGTGGTTATGCTAGATTACACCAGCGATGCACTTGGTTCTTTCTGTTATACTATAGCATACTATTTTTGTACCTTGTTATGTCCCTCTGAGGACCTGGTCCCTGCCAGTTTTGTAGCATAAACGATTATGGAGCCTTTGGAGTTATTGATGGAGTTGCTTGTCTTGCAGGCATTGGTACCAGGTACTTATATCATTTCTACCGGTGTTATGGTTATATTTATTTATATTGTTATTCATCTGTTGTTGTAGCCTAGTTTTTATAGACTCATATTTCTTCTCGAGTCTATTCGAGTTTGTGTGATATTGGGCGGCCGACTATAGCACATGTGCTCATTCTTATATATTTCTGTTCATTGTGGATTGAGACATAGATATTTATATTTTCTAGATTATTTAGATAGTGACCATTATTATACAGCTTATACGTATTTGAGTCGGACCAGAGTCTAGTCGAATGTGTAGCTGGCATGTTGCGTATTCCTAGTCCTATGTATTTTGGGACTGGGACATGACATATTTTTGTGGTGGCCCATGCAGGTCAGAGCATATCGTTTCGGTTACGTTACTGAACTGAACGAGCCTGTAAATTAGGATTTATGTTGAATAGGATCTCAATCTATAATTGATTTTTGAAAACTCCCTTCGTATTTGATTATCGCCATTGGACTTCCTAATTGTATTCGTTCCTTTTTCATCAATATCGTTATCATTATTTCTCATCTCATTTTATTACGGAAAGACGAATGCTTTAACCTGATGGTTCCCCCCAGAAGAAGATTATAGTCCAGACGACAGAAGACATGGTTTGTGTAAAATTCTCTGAGAAGATTATTACCCTTAGTAGGGTAGGTTGATAGGATCTATTTAGATTCTAGAACTAGTGTGGATTGTTAGCAAGAGAATTGGACCTGGAAATATGTTCTTAGAACTGGTAAAACCCTACCCTTACCAGAGATAGCAGTGATTTGGGAAGTACTGGGAGCTAGAAAGATCATTGCTCTTAACCTTCTAGAATAATTTATGGAAATGCATAGCCAGATGCTAGGAATTAGTTGTAGTATATGATAGTGATACCAGGAATGATATTATGAACTGGAGAAGATGTAATTTTAGGATATCATCTGGAAGATGATGATCTGATACCAGGAATTCTAGCATGTATTTGGGTGATGCTATTATTATAATTGCATTATGTGACTCGGAGCAATAAATAATGGAAAGAAGAAATTTGAGGAATACAATTTTAGGGAGAAATTTGAGGAGAAGAGTAATTATACATTAGAGAAGAAATTTTTTAAAGGTTTAGTGTTATGAATAAAACAGAAGAAGTTATTAAGAGGTTAAGTCTAGACTATGACATTGTCCTAGGCATGGTTTGGTTGAGCCAATACCACGCAATGCTAGATTGCCAAAGTGGTAGCATTATATTTAGACCACCAGATTACCCTGAGTTTGAGTTTCTTTGAGGAGCCCGAGAGCAGGGTTCCCATCTACCTTAGCGACATACATTGCAGAAGGGGAACCGATGTACCCTCACTTTATATCAGAGTTTGAGGATGTGTTTCCAAAGGATCTTTCAGGCCTGCCACCTGATAGAGAGATAGAGTTTGCTATAGAGTTGACTCACAGAGCCAAGCCAGTTATTTCCTCCGTCTACAGACTAGCATCGAAGGAGTTGGTTGAGTTGAAGATTCAAGTAGATGATCTCTTAGACAAGGATTTCATTCGGGCTAGTATTTCTCCATGGGGAGTACCCATCTTATTTGTGCCGAAGAAGGACGGGACGGTACGTTTGTGTATCGATTACAAGGCGTTAAATATTGTAATGATAAAGAACAAGTACCTTTTGCCGCACATCGATGATTTATTTGATCATCTTAGTGGCGCATGTGTATTCTCAAAGATCGATCTCTGATCAGGCTATCATCAGATCAAGGTACGGAGAGAGGATATTCCAAAGACGGCTTTTCGAATAAAGTATGGGCGTTATGAGTTTTTAGTCATGCCGTTTGGTTTAACCAACGCGTCAGTGGTATTTATGAGCCTGATAAACAATGTTTTCCACTAGTACTTAGATAAGTTCGTGGTGGTATTTATCGATAACATCTTGGTATATTCCAAGAGCCATAAGGAGCACGAGAGTTATCTCAGGATCATGTTGGAGACACTGAGACAGGAGAGACTGTATGCCAAGCTCAGCAAATATGAGTTCTGCTTGGATAGAGTACTATTCCTGGGACACGTAATCACCAGAGATGGACTATCAGTTGACCCGGAGAAGATTGCTGCAGTAGAGACGTGGCCTACCCCTACATCAGTTACAGTGATTAGGAGTTTTCTCGGACTTGCCGGATATTATCGAAGGTTCGTGGAAAACTTCTCGAGGATTGCTGCGCCTATAATGCGACTGACGCGTAAGGGCGAGGAGTTTATCTAGACTGAGGAGTGTCAGACGATTTTCGATGAGTTGAAGAAACGTCTGATATCAGCACCGATTTTGACACTTCCTTCAGGATCGGGAGAATTTATAGTGTATAGTAATGCATCTGGGAGCATATTAGGATGTGTACTGATGCAACATGGCAAAGTGATAGCCTACGCATCGAGACAGCTGAGAGTTTATGAGAAGATCTATCTGACGCACGATCTAGAGCTAGCTGCAGTGATATTTGCACTAAAGCTATGGCGGCACTACCTTTATGGAGAGCGTATTGTGATTTACACATATCACAAAAGTTTGAAGTATGTCAACACTCAAAAGGAGCTCAACATGAGACAGAGACGATGGCTAGAGTTGATGACAGACTATGATATTGAGTTGTAGTACCACCCTGCCAAAACGAATATAGTAGCAGATGCCTTAAGCAGGAAGCCCATGGCATACTTTTTGATAACTCAGCGACAATTGTTAGAAGATCTTCAGGAGCTCGGGATAGATATTATACTGCCAGGCATGGATGGACAGATGGCCAGTCTCGAGGTTCAGTCTACTTTGGTTGAGAGAATCAAGGCAGCTCTGCCTACAGATGTGAGATTCCGATGACTGCGAGAGAGGACAGAGGTCGACATGCAGACGGGACTCAGGATTCATGAAGACGGAAAATTGAGATATGGAGATCACTTATCCATTCTAAGTGGTAAGCTACGCCAGGAGTTGATGACCGAGGCTCATAGCTTAATTTATTCTATTCATCCCAGGGGTACGAAGATGTACCAAGATTTGAGACAACATTACTGGTTGTATGGGATAAAGAGGGAGATTGTGAGATTCGTGGCAAGATATTTGGTCTGTCAGCAAGTCAAGGCGGAATATCAAAGGACGGCAGGACTATGTCAGCCGCTTTCCATTATCGAGTGAAAGTGGGAACATATTACCATGAACTTCGTCACAGGATTCCTGAGGAGCCCTAGCGAGAAGGATGCAGTCTGGGTTGTCGTAGACTGACTCACCAAGTCTGCACATTTTTTGCCCTTCAGAGTTGGGCAGTCTACGAAGATATTAGCTGACATGTATATGAGGCAGATAGTACGACTACATGGAGTGCCTGTCAGCATTGTATCGGATCGTGATTCCAGATTCATGTCATATTTTTGGCGAAGTATGTAGGAGAGTCTAGGAACTCGTCTTAATCTCAATACTGCATATCATCCACAGACTGATGGCCAGTCAGAGCGCACAATTCAGATACTAGAGAATATGTTGAGAGCGTGCATGATCGACTTTGGAGGATCTTAGGAGGACCATCTACACTTATTGGAATTCTCCTACAACAACAGCTACCAGGCCAGCATACAGATGGCACCTTATGAGGCATTGTACGGCAAGAAGTGTAGGTCACCGGTATGTTGGAGTGACGTGGAAGAGCGTCAGATACTTGGTCTAGAGTTGGTGACACAGACAGTGGAGAAAGTAAAGCACAGCACAGGACAGACATAAGCATTGGGCAGATACGTACCGCAGACCTTTGGAGTTCAAGGAAGATGACCATATATTTTTAAAGATATCGCCTACTCGTGGTACCTTCAGATTCGAAGCCAGAGGCAAGCTGAGTCTGAGGTACATTGGACCTTTTGACATCTTAGAACAAGTTGGCAAAGTGGCTTATCGTCTTGCATTGCCTCCATCATTAGAAGGAGTGCATGACGTATTTTACGTATCGCAGTTAAGGAAATACGTGGCAGACCCTAGCCATATACTCGATCATTCAGAGATTACAGTCGGGCCCAGTTTATCATATGCAGAGCAGCCAGTTGGGATACTCGATCACAGTGAGAAGACTTTGAGGGATTAGACTATTCGACTGGTCAGGGTTGCATGAAAGCATCATTCGCCAGGCGAGTCTACCTGGAAGCGCGAGGATTCCATTCAATAATGTTTCCCGTATTTATTTGAGGACCGAGGTACGAATTTGCGTACTGCATTCGATTACCAGTTTACTTTTAAATTCTCATAGCTATTATTCGTACTTTACTTTTAATTTCGGGGATAAATTTTTTCTAAGTTGGGAAGGATATAAACTCCCTCAAAATTTTTAATTTAGGTAGACTAGATTGAGTTAGAAATATTGTTGTAGCGTCAGTGTATTTGAGGTTTAGAAATTAGTTATAATTGTCTAGTTCATTATTTTAACCCTTGGTGCACCCTACCATTGTTGCAATATTCGGAGCCCAACAATTGCCCATAATCTCCAATAAATTATTGCATTCTTGACTTGATAAGCCAACCTAGGCGCTGGACTTTTTTGTCACTCAAAATCACAATCCCTTGTGATCTAATTTAATTGCATAACTTTCCGGTCCCAAAATCCATTCTTTAATCCGGTGTCGCGTACCTTTGTCGTTGCCATCATTTTTAAGACACAAATTCAACCCGGTTAGCCAGACCAATTAAAGGGTCCAAGACTGAAACCAAGCCTATACCTTTTATGACCTTTGTGTCACTCCTAATTGAGACCCCATGTGCCCCCATTTAATTTAAGAGCACATAATATTTTATTTTAATTAAATTGGGGATACCAACTTTGACTAATCCCAACTTAACCCCAATTTAACCCAATACCTCATTCATTAAGCCCATTTAAAATACATAATACCTTATCACCCTACATAACACCAAATACCACTTCCCATACCATTTTTTCATTATTTTACATGTTTGTGCAAATATCTAACAGTTAAGGGGCTCATTTGCAAAAGTGGTAATAGGTGTCATCACCTCATTGGTCCAATCCAATGAAGAAACCTCACCCTCACTCATTGACCGGTCTAATCCCTCCCCTCTCTCTCCTTTGGATGCATAATTCCTCCATGGGAAATCTGAGCCATCCATTTAAATTGGAGCTCATCCTCACCACACGCACACCACACACTATCCTATTTAATCTCTCCATCACACCCCTCTTCCCAAGGCCGGCCCTAATCCCAAGAGCCTTAAAAACCACCCCCTCTTTCTCCTCCCTCTTCCTACTTTATATCACTAGCCAACACCACCTCCTTTCTTCTTCTTCTTTTTCTTCTTCTTCTTCTTCTTCTCTACTTCATACCTCCATCACCCCGGCCACCTTCCCCAGCGAGCAACCCCTCACCCACCGCCGCAGTCTCCTCCAGCCGACCGACCTCCGACCCTTCACCTCCACGCCGCCATGCCCTTGGCCAAGCTCTGCCCGTTGCCACCCTCGCTTTCTCCACGAGACTCTACCACCACGACCCACTGCCAACACCCCCTTCGGCCATCACATCACCTTCAACCATCATTTTCCACTCCGGTCATCATCTTCATCACCACCACCATGACCACCCGTCCATGCATCCAACCTCGACCACCATCACCACCTCTACTTCCAGCCGAGCTCCCCACAGTAGACTCCTACGGCCGAGCTTCACCTCCACGCTGCTGCACCCCCTCGACCGGCCTCCATCCTATCACCATCACCACTGCTACCACCTTCAACAGCCACCGCTACCATCACCACCCCGTTCACCATCTCGACAACCCGATGCACCCCCTCGACCGGCCTCCATCCCATCACCATCACTATAGAAGCATAAAAAATACGCTGGATAGCTCTACGCAGCATATTAATGCAAAGCAGCGTAAACAGAGGACTTCAGAGCGTTCAACGTGAAAACAGAGCTTCTCCGCCAAGCACAGCGTGAAATATAGGCTCGAGGACCATCCGCGTAGGGCAGTATGTCCAGGCGGCTTCAGCGTAAAACAGGGGGCTTCATCGCCTTTATAGCGTAAAACTCATCCTCTTTCAATGCAGCATTGAAGTGTACGAGGGACGCTTCGTATTCTCCGAAGTGAACCTGTCAGATCCTACAATGAACCCGTCAGATCCTGCAATGAACCTGACATCTCGACTTCTGACAAAGGGATACTGCTCGACGACCCAGGCGATGGCTATAATGATGGCGCAGCACTGCAACCCAAGATGTTATTTACTGCCATTTCCCTTGCGTAAAACCGCTTTTACGTACACAGAGGAATACGCTGCCTAGTTTTACACAGGCAGATGAGAGCTCCTTACGCTTCGCAGAAGACAAACCGCCTGCCACGTCAAAAAACTGTACTCCATACGGAACTCAAGGCACATATCTGCATTTAATGCACAGGGTGGTGACAGGCCCTCAAGGCACGTCTCTGCAATTAATGCGCCGAATACTGACAGATGCCTGAGGCACGTCTCTGCGTTTGATGCACAGAAGGGTGGCAGACCTTCAAAAACATGCCTCTGCATTTAATGCGTAGGATGGTGGCGGATCTCCACATTTAATGCAGGAAATTTGATTAAATGTCACCGAACCGTCGTTTAGTGACATCCCCTTTGCGAGAGCTGCTTCTACGCATACAAGGGAATACATTGACTAGTTTTACACAGGCAAACATGAGCTCCTTACGCTCTACAGAAGACGAACATACTACCACGACAGCGGTTACTCTTAACACAGGATTCAAGGTGCGTATCTGCATTTAATGAGCAGAATGATGGCAAATCTTAAAGACAAGTATCTGCATTTAATGCACAGGATGGGGGCAGATCTCTGCATTTAATGTAAGAGATCTGATTATCTTTGAGAGCCGTAATTCCGGCTAAGACGTCCACATCATCACTCTGGCACGTTACGCAACGGCTTCTATGCCTATTCAGCTTCGGTTCCTGCTCGGCTTCTACGCCTACTCGGCCTCTATGACCACTCGGCTTCTACGCCCACTCAGCCTCTATGACCACTCGGCTTCTACGCCTACTCGGCTTCTACGCCTATTCGGCTTCTATGCCGGTTTGATAACTATTTGGCTTTTATGCCATGGTAACAGACATTGGCTTCTAGGCCAACCTCTTCTACACGAGGGATACCTACCTACGTGGCTTCTACGCCGTGATCTTCGTAGCAGTTATACGCATTTTATTCCTTAGTTGGACCCGCATCACACGCTCATTCAAAAGATCATCTATACGCAGGCATTGGTTATTTTAACCGTTGTGTAAAAGGGTGCTATACTTTCCACTACTCAGTTTTTACACCGATTGAGTGGTCACTGTCACTAAAACTCTATAAATAGAGACCTCTATCAACAGAGGAAAAGGTCGACAAATTGGAGGGTCAAAGAAGTTAGGTCTGAAAACTGATCAAGAGATCCAGTACCAGATCCAACGGTCGAGAGAGAGAGAGAGAGAGAGAGAGAGAGAGAGAGAGAGAGGAGAATCCAGAGCTCAGGCAAAGAGAAGAAATCGACGACTTTGGCATCGGGCATCCACCCTCTTTAGCAACCTTCGAAGCTACTACCTGTCTTCCATGGCACTTCTTTAACATCGTGTGGTCCAAGGGCTAAAGTGATCGACTGTAGATCAGACACCTATAGCAATATTCACCCAGATTAAATAAATTGTACTTAGACATCCTCGTATAGGATCAAAATTGTACAATCTTGTTTGTAAACATAAAAGAAGGGCGGGTCTTCGTACAAGACCTCATTTTTCGCATTCATCAAATCTTTTCTCGTTTATTATCCTAAACAAGATGGCGACTCTGCTGGGGACGTCTTTCTCTTCTGATGAGGAAGCTATTGCTCAACATGATGCGGTATCCGTGGGATCCGTGGGATCCGTGAAGAAGACACTGGTCGTCCAGTTCGACCAGTCTGCCTACAAAGATATGCTCCGAACAAGGGGCAGCTCTCACTCTCTCTCTGTCCAATACAACAGGAAGCTGCGTAAGGTCTGGATGCCCAAGACATCCTCTACCATTACCGTGGGCTCTCCGATCTCTCCGACCAATGAGGTTGTAGCATTGCTCCCTCCGCACCCTGTGCGTAAAATCCAGTCGCCTGTCTCTGACAGGACCGACAAAACTTCTGGCAATGCCTCAGCGCTAACCCAGAAGTATACTCCGTGCTCTGCACGTGAAGTTCAGTCTCCCGTCCCTGGCAGAACAGACAAAACTTCTGGCAATGCCTCAGCGCTAACCCAGAAGTATACTCCGCGCTCTGCGCGTGAAATTCAGTCTCCCGTCCCTGGCGGAACAGACAAAACTTCTGATAAAGCCTCAGCGCCAAATCAGAAGTACGAGACACGCTCCGCGCGTAAAATAACATATGACCTCTACGGAGAACCAGATGATCCTTGTGATCTCCGCAAGAAAAAGCAAGTGACGGACTACTCAACTTATTGGCCTTTACGCCAGCAAGGGAACAATCTACATGCCCTCCGAGTTACGCGAGACGCTGATGGCCGCCTGAGGACATCCTCAGCTTTACGCCAACCAGAGCGAAGCTCCAAATTACATCAGGCAAAGTCCCTAAGCGTAAAGAAAGCTCCAGTTGCGGAAAGACACCCTCCTCGGGGATTATCCGCCACCCAGATGGCCAACCTGTTATATACGGGTGGCACAAGGAAGACTATGGTTCCCATCATCCGCATGCCTACCGATGGGAACAGAAGGAACAAGCCATCATCTTATTCTTATGTAACTCCTCCTGACCTGCGCAAATATCTAATCCAGAAACGCAAGGAGAGGGGATCTTCCAGCGTGGCTATTACGCCTCCTAGCGAGCACTGTTGTAATAGTCACAGGATTGTAATTAATTGTTGCTGTTCTAAAGCAAAATGGCCAATTTTCGACCGGCTAAGCTACTCTCCATCTTTCCTAGAAGAAAAGCCCATGCATGCATCTGTGAACATGGCTTCACATATACCTGGAGGAAGCTCAGGCTCAAGACGTCCGTCCTCTAGAACTCTGAGTCGATGGAAATTCAACATGCTCCTTAGGGACACCGAAGCTGGGGTGTTCCAGAACACTCGTTCAAGGTCACGACAACTGACTTTGTGCTCTTCTGATTCTGATGCTGGGGGTCGTCAATCTCTCGAATCGGATACTGAGAGTATAGAGTCAACTTCTGCAGCGACCTATACTCATCCTTCAATGATGCCCAGGGAGATAAGAGTTTATGCCATTGGAGATGAACACGAGGAAGCCTCGCCATCAGGGAACACTGAGCAACGTATTACTACACTAGAGACATCTCTGAAACAAATGCAATCCATGATGGAGAACATGCACCAAATGATGCTAACTCAACAGGCGACTGCTATAGCTCAAACATCGGTCCCGCCTACTCAGATACGTGTGGGGGTGGACCTACCACCATCCAACATGATCCAAGAGCTTGCTCTAGATCAAGAGTCAGCTGGTCCTTTACTTCCTCACTTGGAGAATGTACTACCTCCTGCGGGAGTCATGATACAACCGACTCTGCACCATTCTGTGGTCTCGCTACCAGCTGAAAATCCGATGCAAGCAGTGCGGGAGTTGAAAGCCCAATTTGATGCCTTGAAGCACAAAGATCAGCTCAAGAAATTGGGAATCAACCAACCATACCCAGCTATCTGGGAGGAGGTCCTTTTTCCTCTGAGGTACAAACCTCAGACCATGGCCCTGTTCGAGGGAAAAATATCACCAAGTCAGTACATGAACTATTTCAGTATGATGACGGTGTTGCTATAAGGGAATGACGCCCTCCTCACCCGGGTGTTCAAGGGCTGTCTCTCAGGAGTAGCTTACCAGTGGTACCGCAGCCTGGCGGACAACTGTATTACTTCCTTCAAAGACTTCAAGGCTTTATTCTTCACACGATTCTACGAGGGAGGAATGGACATGTCTATGTCCTCTCTCATCGAAGTCAAGCAGAGGGAAAAAGAGGACGTTCGCGCCTTCGTCGAACATTTTTGTCAAGCCACTTTACAGATGCCTCCAGGAGTTCCAGACTCAGCATTGGTGGACATTTACAGAAAGAACCTTCTTCCCGTGATCTCGGTATTCACAGGACCATATCAGTTCCATGACTGGCCCTCGTTCATCATCTCAGCGGTAGCCGCCGAGGATAACAGTCGCAAGGTGCGTGACAATGGCATCATGATCTCTACCTCTGACAGAGGCAAGAGGTCATCCCACAATGGCGACCATCCTCGCAATTCCAAAGGAAAAGAAGCTCTGGCAATCAATACGTCCAGACAGAAGACTGCGGCAACCACGCAGACAAAACCTGGGACTTCCAGGCCCGTCGAGGTATACTCTTTCGACGACGACGATATTCCGAGTATATTCGAGTGTCTCATCAAAAGTGGCAAGATTACCCTTCCGGAGGAGAGGCGGCCTAGTGAAGTCGGCAGTGCCAACAACCCCAAGTAATACATCTTCCACAGATACGTACACCACCCAACAAAGGCATGTTACATACTGAAAAGGAAGATCCAAGAGCTGATCGATGCTAAAGCCATCACCCTGCGCAATAGCGAGAAGACGGTCACGGCCAACATGATCTCTCTGCAATTTGGCAATCTGTCTCCCCAAGAAGTATCGGACGATGTTACACCTATTTCTCGGACAACGATGAACATCGTTAATCTCCCTCCAGCTAGGGGTCAAAATCATGACCTGTTACCCCTAACTACCCAGAGAGGCGAGATTATGTGGGTTCACCCAGACTTGGTGTCGGAGCTCGAAAAAGAGACTAATGCTACTAAAGCTAAGTCCAAGAAAAACTCCAAATACAAGCCATGCCATATGGTTGCAACTTCTTCGACATCAGACGAAGATGAGGTTTTGGCCACAACAACCCGTTCAGGGAAGGCTTACCTCAAGGACTACGGAGCAAGTCAGGAAGATGCACCTGCAGACGCTTCAGCTGCCAAGCCTTCGGAACCAGAGCCCACCGTACCAGAGGCCGGTCCTTCGAGACCAACTTTGGCGGACAAGGGGAAGCAAAAAGAAGTGTGCTTCGATAAACCTATGAAAAACATTCAAAACAAAGGTTTAGAGAAGCCGTACAACTTCGACATCTTGGCCCAACTGGCTAATACACCGGCCAGGTTGTCCATCTTCGAGCTACTCAGGCTCTCCCAAGACACTCGTCTAGCCCTGAGTGAGGCATTGATGCAGGCGGATACATACTTGACCCAACTCAAGTCCCCCGACGAAGAACCCGCAGCGTGTCCCCGATGCCACAGTGTGATGGAGGTGGTCCCAAACATCACTTTCACTCAAGACGACATGTTGTTAAAACATAATAGGCATGACAGACCCCTCTACCACATCGGGTACGTCGGTTCCATGGAGGTCGACCGGATTCACATAGATTCGGGATCCTCAATCAGCATCATTCCTCATAGTCTGCTCAGACCGCTGAGGATTCCTACCGGCGAACTGGCTTACACCACCACTACTATTGTGGGTTTCAACGCCGGAAGAAGTAAGCCGTTAGGAAAAATTCGCCTGAGGATCCAGATTGGCAACCTCAGATCGGTGGCTACATGCTACGTCATCGATTCAGAGGTGTCCTACAATATCCTGCTGGGAAGACCATGGATCCACGACCACAACATCATTCCTTCGACCCTACATCAATGCTTCAAATATGTAGACGCCCAAGGAACAGTACAAACGGAGGTTGCTGACCTAAACCCATTTAAAGGAGTAGAATCCTACTACTCCGACGCCGTGTTATACTCTCAATACTACACGAAATAGGTGTCAGCACAAGTAGAGAAAGAATCCTACCAGGAGCCTGAAGAGCCTTCTGCCAAGCAACCTTTGTCAATCAAGGTGAAAGGACGGACTACCCGTCCAAAAGCCACAGAGCCTATGGCTATCCACCTGAACAAGACCAGGTCAGTGAAAGGGGGTGATCCTCTAGTGATCACTCTAAAACAGAAGCCTCCGCCCTTAATCATCAACCTTCGGCGCAACAAGCAGCCGAGTGATGTAAATACAACCAGGAGTGCGGTTTCTGATAATAATAAAGGACCTCTTTTCCAGTATATCGACGCTCGGATTCCAAAATTAGGAATCCTCTCCCCAGGACGATATAGAGCCTATAGCACAAAAATTCTTGGCAGCTATAGATTCCTATCATCCGTACATATGGGAAGTGGCATCATCATCCAATGTCACCACGATATATGGACCACATGAGGATTCTATCTTCATTGTTCCACCTGCCCGCAACTGCCAGCGTTCCATAGTCTTCAGCCGCATGCGCAGCGAACAGACTATACAAGAGGATTCCTTCGATGACGACTCTGGTGAAATATAAGTTCACAGGTACAGCCCGCAAGCCTTGAAGATAATGCAAAATATGGGTTACAACTTGAGGATGGAACCAGGTCTCAACTACGGAAAAGGCAGACGAACACCGCTGCTCGGCAATCCCCACTATCAACAAACCCGTTTCGGATTAGGGTATGCCACCTCCCTTATGACTTCCACGTCAGATGAGGATATCTTTTCCCCTTTTCAAGATGGTGCATCGCCCTCCGACTCATCTCACGCTCTCGAACAAACATTATCAGCAAATATGGTAGCGACAGATTCTTTCGAATCAGACGAACAAGAATCTGAACCATTCGAGAATGACGCTTGGGCTCAGCAGATGGATACACAATGGGAGTTCCGCTTCGAGCAAAGAGAACCTCCCACTAAAGATGAAGTTATCCAGATTGACGTAGGGGATGAACTTTCACCAAAGCCGATATTTATCAGTAACAACCTTTCCGAAGAAGAAAGGAAAGAAATTACCCAGCTGATAAAAGAGTATATCGATGTATTTGCATAGAATTATGAGGATATGCCAGGTCTTGATCCAAAGGAGGCTACTCATAAACTCAACGTACTGCCCGATTCGAAGCCTGTGAAGCAGCACCAACGCCGGTTCCGCCCGGACATGATGGACGCCATTAAAGCTGAAGTCAAGAAGTTGATAGCCTGCGGCTTCATCCGTGAGGAACAACATCCCGACTGGGTCGCCAATGTAGTCCCGATCATAAAGAAGAATGGGAAAGTACCGATCTACATCGATTACCGAGATTTGAACGCAGCCTGCCCCAAGGATGAGTTCCCTCTTTCCATCACAAATGTCATGATTGACAATACATGCGGTTTTGAACGTATGTCTTTCATGGACGGATTTTCAGGATACAATCAGATCAAGATGCATCCTGAAGACGAGAAGCATACCGCCTTCCGGACACCACTGGGGGTATATTGCTATACGGTCATGCCCTACAGATTAAAGAATACTGGGACTACATACCAACGGACTATGAGTAACATACTCCATAAGCATTTACGCAAGACAGTGGAGTGTTACATGGACGATGTAGCTGTCAAAAGCCGCCTCAGGGATAATTACATCCAAGACTTGAAGACAGTATTTGAATTGATGTGCCAACATCAACTCAAAATGAACCCTACAAAGTCCTTTCTGGGGGTATCTAGCGGCAAATTTTTGGGATTTGTCATCACCGCCAAAGGCATTCAAGTGGACCCTGATAAAGTCAAGGCCATCTTAGAAATGCGATCGCCCCACAATCTGAGGGAACTCAGGAGATTTCAAGGTCATCTGGCTTATATCCGAACATTCATATCCAACCTCTCCGGGAGATGCCAGCCATTTTCTTGTCTCATGAAGAAAGGTGTATCCTTCGTGTGGGACAAAGCCTGTCAGCAAGCGTTCGGAGATATCAAGCGCTACCTCACTAGCCCGCCAGTTCTGGTACCTCCCGTCATAGGAAGACCATTCGTGCTATATGTTCGAGCAATGGATTATTCTCTGGGAGCTCTTCTCGCAAAAAAGAACGATATGGGCCATGAGCAGGCTATTTACTACCTCAGCAGGATGATGGTCGGAGCCGAACACTGGTACAACCCTGTGAAGAAAGAATGCTTGGCTCTGATATTCGCTATACAGAAAATGTGACACTATATCATGGGCCAAACCATTCATATCATCTCCAGGATCAATCCTCTTCGGGTACTGATGAGCAAGCCAAGTATTCTTAATTCCCGATTCGCGACTTGGGCGATGTTATTAACGCCATATGACATGGTGTACGTCCCTCAGAAGTCCGTCAAAGGCCAAGCATTGGCTGACTTTTTAGCTGCTCATCCCATCCCGGAGGACTCCAAACTGTACGAGGACATTCCCGACGAAGTTGTAGAGTGTAATTTTGCAACAGAAGGCGATGCATGGCAACTGTTCTTCGATGGTGCCTCCAGGACTGGTCACAGGGAAAATGTAGTTTCAGGAGTAGGGATCGTCCTAGTCACTCCTGATAAACTCGTTATCTACCGAGCATATTCTCTTAGCGAGCCCTGTTCTAACAATGTGGCGGAATACAACGCTCTACTGATCGGGCTCCAAGTCGCTAAAGAGCTGGGGGTCGAATCTCTGAAAGCCTTCGATAATTCTCTGCTGATCGTCAATCAAGTCAGAGAAATATATGAAGTCCAGAATCCCGACCTCATCCCCTATCATCGAGCAATGGTCAAGATAGCCATGATGTTCAAAGGTTTCTTCCTAGAGCATGTACCTCGGTCTAAGAATCTGGAAGCTGATGCCCTAGCCAGTCTAGCTGCAGATTTAGCTACCCCTATAAGGAGGCAAAATTCGGTAAACCTTCTTAACAGAGACTTATTCTGTGTGAAAAATAACTTTTACATCGAATGCAGCTACACGGTGGACACAGATCCTCCCAAGAGAGACTGGAGAAGTCATCTTGCCAGAAGATCCTAAAAAAGCAATATCTGTCAAAAGACGATCATTACGCTTCTATTTTGACACATCATCACAATGCCTATATCACCGATCTTATGACGGGCTATTATTACGATGTCTCTCTGGTGATAACGCACAACGGATTATTCGTGAAGCTCACGACGGCGTGTGCGGGGCGCATCAACCCAGTCCTAAGCTGCAGGATCGTATCAGGAGAATGGGCTATTACTGGCCCACTATGATCGCAGACAGAATTCAGTATGCCAGACGATGCAGAGCCTATCAGGTTCATACAAACTTCATACATCAATCGTCCGAACATCTACATCCTACGGTTGTATCCTGGCCTTTCGAAGCATGGGGTATGGATATCATCGGTCTTATTCACCCGTCTTCTTCCAGAGGTCACAGGTTCATACTGGCCATCACGGATTACTTCTCCAAATGGGCAGAGACGATCCCTCTTGCTGAGGTAAAGACATCTAATGTGACCAGCTTCATCAAGCATCACGTCATTTATTGCTTTGGGGTTCTCTGAAGGATAATCCATGACAATTGGCCTCAATTCATCAGCCAAGCGTTTCACCGATTTTGTGATAAAAATCGGATACAAAATATGGCCTCCATGGCATATTATCCAGCTGCTAATGGGTTGGCGGAAGCCTTCAACAAAACCATTATCAAACTCTTGAAGAAGTTTGTCTCTTCGAACAAGAGAGATTGGAATAAGAAGCTGGGAGAATGTCTCTGGGCATACCGCACCACGGTACGAACACCGACAGGTTGCACGCCATTGTCATTGGCCTACGGGAGTGAAGCAGTTCTCCCCATCGAGATTTAAATTCTGTCACTCAGGATAGCCGTGGCTAACGAGTTAACTCAAGAAAAGAATGACCTGTTAAGGCTTCAAGAGCTAGAAGGATTAGACGAGAAACGCCTCCAAGCTCAGTAGCGCATCGCGCTCTACCAAGCACGCATTTCCAGAACTTTTAATCAAAAAGTAAAGGAAAGAGTGTTCAAAGTCGGCGAGCTAGTTTTGGCTGTAAGAAGGCCGATGATTCTTACTCACAGGAGTAATGGCAAATTCCAGCCCAAAAGGGAAGGCCCTTACGTAATCGAGACAACGTTCTCAAACGGCGCTTACAGGTTAGCCCAGCCTAATGGAGACCTGCTAATGGCTCCTATCAATGGCAAATTCCTGAAAAGGTACTATGCTTAAACCTCCTCTGCTCAAGTGGAATATGGCGAATACCTCATTCTGACAAAACTACTTTCAAAACGAAACTAGTTGGATCATATTCTATCATGTCCATATGATCTCTGAATAGATGCTCTGCTAAAGCTTACCAAAAATATATCACGTCCATACTACCTCTGATATCACTTTCACCCAAACCTGTCATTTATATTCCGAAATAATGGGTCCACAAAGTCAGATAAAAAGCCTCTTTATTATTCCCAAGAGAAAAAGAGCGAAAGTACATTTGAAAAGCAAAATCAAAAGTACATCATGAAGGGGGAGCGGTCAGGTCGCGAAGCTGCTGCGCCAGTATGGCCATCCTCTCAGCCTCGGAATCCAAGACATCACCGTGGACCCGCTCCAACCGTGCCTCGTCATCTATCAGGAGGGACAGTTCGGCTCTAGCCCGAAGGAGACCGGCACGGGCGACTCCTGCACTCGCCAAGTTTTGTTGTGCTGCGACCAGTCGGCCATTCACCACATCTAGACCTTTCGACGACTGAGAAGCCCACTCCTTTGCCTGAGCAAGCTTTGTCTCAAGTTTACGGACCCTCGCTACATTGCCGTCATGCTCGGCCTGATACTTCGTTTGAAGGGCGATAGTCTCCTCCAAAATGACTTTTCCTTTGTCCATCTCCTGCTGGTTAGTCTCGATGAATTTATTCAGACCTTCCTTCTTTTCAACAAGATGCGCAGTCAAGGAGTCGTATCAGGCCTAGACCAGAGCTTCAATATTGCCTCGAGCTAGCTGCAGGTATTCGTTAATGGGTTGCTCCAAACCATTAACCATCGCCTCCAGTGCGTCAGCTACCCCGGTATCACCGAATTCCCTGATCGCCTCTATCGAGAACCGAGAGGATCTCTTCAGCCACGCAAAGTCCATCTTCTTCGCCAACACCATTGACATTAGCGTTCTCAAAGTGGTGTAGAAGATACCGGTGTACTGCTCGGTCAGCGCAACTAGGTCCGCATGAACGCGGTGAGTGTCCGCGATCGTGGCGACTTCCCCTCCAGGAATAACCACAAACGATGTCGCCACGGCCGTTGCCTCAACAGGTGGTACGACGAAAGAAGAAGCGCCAATACCGGACGAAGATACCAGCATACTCAAAGGAGGCATTGTCGCGATGACAGGCTCGTCCTCCTCTTGAGATATTGGAACCTCGTCGACAGGCGAGCCGGCACCCAAAGATGCTTCCTCTTTAAAATTGGCCACATTTGTGTCGCCGCCAGAGCCAAAGGGGGCATCTACACTGCCCTCCCCGAAAAGGTCTTCCCCTGAAAGGAGGACGAAAGGAAGTTAATATCAGCATAATGTTAACTTTCCTAAAAAAAAGGCATGAAGACGACATTTACCCGTGGCCGACGACATATATGTCGCATCCGCAGCCTGTACAGCTAAATCATTTCTTAATTATGCTAGGCAAGCTGTCATACCTGGGGAAAGGGGTCTGCTAACAGAGACTGACAAATAGTCTTCCAAGTCCTCCTCAAAATCCAACTGAGGCTCATCAGATGGAATCGCGCTAGGTGCGCTCGCAGGTGCGGCAGAAGTTCCTCCCGACGCCGATCCGGCTAGAGGTATACGAAACTTTATTATACTCAGCCCCGAAGGCGACCGCGCTCTACTACCTGAAGCAATAGCAGCGACACCAGCGTCCAGCTGAGATTCTCCGGCACCACCAGCCGGAACTGTAGAAGGTCCCTCTCTAAAAAGCGAGGAATCTCCAATCAAAGAATCGTCCCCAACGCGGGGAGATGCAAGCTCACCTCCAGGAGCCTCAATGCCAAGAATTTGGAGAGGACGATTTACCATCTTCTTCTTCCTCTTACGAGGGGAAGTCTCCTTGGGAGCAAGAGCCCTTCGCTTCCCAGGAACTACCAAAGCCCCTGCAGGCGGAGGTACTTCACCCCTAGGGACCGACACCAGAGACTCACCCAGGGTAACGGACTCCTCACCCTCGTCGGAAGAAACCGAGGGGACTTCAACTCTTCCCCCAGGCTTGAAAGAGGGCACCCTAAAGCTTCCATGCATATCAAAATCGCGATGGAAGGTGTTCGTTGCCACATAGAACTGGGCATACGAATGCAGGATGCGCAGCTCCGTGGAGAGTGTAATGACGGGCACAGTAAAAATTGCCCCAGTACAGCCCATGATAAAATATTGCCATCCCCTCGCTCAATCAATGAGTCCACCTCTGGACCTGAAGCTGGTGACGGTGTTGCCCACGTGCAACTGATCATACCCAAACTGCCGGGCAAACCGACTGGGCAAGTAGGGCTCCAAGAAGCAATGATCTTCGCTTCTGTACAGCAGATGGGATGGTCTGATACAGACCAACCAATTAAAAGCTTTGGGAGAAAGAATGGTCTTCTCTCTACCCGAATCCTCGAGCCTAATCCCCGATTGATTACGATGTACAGAAGGGACGGTGCAGAAAAGCTTCCAACTATGACTGAAGCCTAGCGCCCGCCGACAGTCTATAACTGTGTTCACGTTCCAGGAAGACTTCCGGTAGTTCAACAAGAAACTACCCCCCGAACTACTGCCAGAACCGGGAGACATCACCCGGGGGTTATGGAGAATTAACTACCCATCAAATACAGGTATGGTAATTCTATCCTGGGAAAGCTATCACGCCGAATTTCATCGACGAGCAGCCCGTCAGTCATGGTCCTCAGGTCAGCTTGTATACGGCACACCATGGCAGGGAGCAAGCCCAGTCTTGCCCCGAACACCAGATGTACTGCAGGCCATAGTGTGTTGCGGTGAATGCGGTCCGCAGATGCGACGCCAGGCACTACTACTCGGCGCAGCCATATAGAGAGAAAGCCAGCCAGTTGAGCCTCCCTGGACAGAGGCCTGCGACAGTGCCTCAAATAACTATAGGCCTTAGTGCCTTCAGGATACTTTCCCGTCCCTTCGTTGAGGAACCGGTCCGGAGCACCAGCATCCCCCATAAGATCGTCAACTACCTGAGCATTAAGCGCACTCAGGGGATTCACAGGCAGATCCTTTCCCTCCAATACCTTCTTCGGCTTAGCAGTCCTGGACCGGTGGAAGAAAAGATAGGACGTCCATTTGTTGATATGAGCCAAATCTGAAGGCTCACTATAAAAAGCGGTGCAAGCGAGGTAGTGGCACATCAACTCCTGGTATACTTCCACTACCCGAGGGTCTGAATCCCCCAGCTCCCGGTTCGTGGGAACATACTCTTCGTATGGAGTGTCCCCCATTGGCAGTCTTGAGATCTCTGCCATTTCATGTAGGGCCAATCCCAACTCCCCCAGTGGAGTGGCGAAAGTCCGGGTAAGCAAAATATATCGCTCCATCAGTGCCAAAAATAGGTTGGGATTAGGAGGTAACCCAACACTGGTGGCACTCACAGCGGCAAACAGGCCAATGCTCTCCAACTCGGTCTGAAAATGCTTCAGGGCCGGGCCCAATCAACTAAACGAGCCCATCGAAGATTTGTGGGGGTGATCCACCCGCCACACTGAGGGTTCACCTTAGGGTATACTCCCCCACGCCCCATAAAATCATTACAGAAAGTCGATAACTGGACCGACTGGATCACCAAACTGTCTTCACTCGGGACACTGCCCGGGTACAACCCCCTAAACAGCGTCACAGAGCCAGAAGGGCGGCTGACAAACGACCCCTGGTCAGCTCCTCTCAGATAAAAGATCTTTCCTGGCTTGCCATGAAGATCGGGGGTCAGCGTCCACGACATCCTCCTGGGATGCGTAGCATGGAAGAAGGCCGAGATGGGGTAGTCTCTCGGCATATTGGGCAGATATAAGACCAAACCCTCGGCAGAAAAAATCCAGAGTTCTCTCTTGGACTTTGTCTGGGACTGCTTGTCAATCATGTCCTCGAAGAGAAAAGTCGGCTTCAGGTATTGCTCTCCGTCTACGTACGTTAGGGGCTCCCAGTTGATCAAGTTCAGCAGCGTTCGCTCGCCCTGAGCCGATATCAGAATCACCCTTCCTTCGGGATACTGGGGCCCGAAGATAGGAAATATCACGTGCGACAGATCCTCCAAATAGTTGGAGTGCAGCATCCCGGCGGCAGAGCCCATCACCTCAGCCAGCGGAGACTCATGCAAGTTAACTGCAAAAGTACAAGGGAAACACGTCAGTTCCTATAACTAGATATTACAGGACTTGCAGCATCCGCAAAAAAAATCAACAGTCCGTGCTCTACGCCGAGATTGTGAAACTTGAGTTTTTATGCTGGAAACCATTCCCTAAACGTAAAATTCAAGATCGGTAGTATACGGTTTGCGCTTTACGCCAGACTGATTAAAACTGAGTTATTATGCCAGGATTTTCATCCAAAAGCGTAAAACACTCAAATTTTATACGCCAAACTTTTTGAACAGTCGAAGCTTTTACTCTCGACTGCGGAAAAATAGAGTTCTTACGCTGACACATTAGAAATATGGGCATAAAAGATGAAACGTCTCCGTGCATCATCTTCCTCGAAGAGGCTATCAGCACAGGAGATGACCTAGCGCGGTCACGTTCAATATGTACGAAGGATTTTCAGTCATTCTCTTTTTCCCAAAAGCTCTACCTTCCAGGCCTGGTGCACTACTCGTCGGCGGGATGCTCCGCTCAGAATGAAGTTTGCCTTGTCCAACCAGAGACGCTCTCGCTTGAGCGGAGGAACGAGAAGAAGAATCAACCTTCTTTCCTTTAGTGGAGGAGGATTGTTTCGAAGCCATTTCTGAAAACTTTGAAGACTCGAAGAAGAAACGGAGAAGAACTCGAACAGTTGAAAGCTTTCTCTCGCAGAAGACGGATGGAAAGTTTTTCCCTCAGAAACTTGGGATATATATAGAGTTCGGATGGACTCCTCGGACTCCGAACCAAATCCCCTAAATTAATATTCGGTTATGATTGGGTCCTACGTCAGCCTATTTATTCAGAGAAGGCGGACAGTCAGTGAATTCGAAAAGTTTTTCACGCAAAGCAGGTTCGTGGTTTCTACGCTAAGGAGCTTTCTACGCTCGACAGCTACAGATCTACGGTTTTACGCTCGCAGGCTATAAGTCTATGGTTTTACGCCCGGATGCCTTTGTGCTCGGTAGCTTTTATGCTCGAGAGGCTACAAATCTACGACTTCACACTCAGCAGATACCAAATCGATGATCTCACGCTCAGTGGCGCTTAGTTTACGCTCAGAGGCGACGGATCCACGACTTCACGCTCGGAAAATTTTCTTTTCAGAAGCAAAAAATCTACAATTCTACGCTAAGGAGCTTTCTATGCTCGACAGCTACGAATCTACGGCTTTACGTTCGATAGCTACAAGTCGGGTTTTACGCCCGGATGCCTTTGTGCTCGGTAGCTTTTATGCTCGAGAGGCTACAAACCTACGACTTCACGCTCAGGAACTATAAGTCTATGATTTCACGCTCGATGGTGTTTAGTTTATGCTCAGAGACTGCCAACTTACGATTTCGCGCTCCATGACTTCCCGCACATCTGAAAGATATGCAGGCCAGAATACGGGTACATCTGAACGATCCTCAAGGCAGTCAATTACAGGAGTTCACACAGAAGATACTCCTTCTTGACCTCAAGATATACCAAGTACCCGAAGCATACAGAGTTCAACATTGAAAAATTACTCTTCTTCATGGGTCGATTCGAAGTTCATCCAGACTCCAGTCTGAATATTATATCTACCAAGATGGCAAATCAGTTTGACAGCCATTTCTCGCCCTGTTCCAAGGGATTTTCGAGAAATCATTCTTGAAGATGATGTCTGAACAAATAAATTCTGTTTTCAGAAGTAACAGTTCAGAATTCTACGCGGTTCCTCACTCCTAAACAGCAGGACAGTTCGAACACTCGAATGCTAAAGCGGCTTTCTACGCATCCCTCGTTATGCATAAAAGACAGGACCTGGCACTCTTTCTAAACAGAGTCGGCGTAAAGAATCAGACGTGTCGAAGCTACACATATTCAGACTTCACAGCAAAGTATGGTAAGATGATCATATGCACAGAAGAAAGACGATTTTATTAAAGATTAAAGTCATAATTACATATGAGGGAAATCCAGTCTACAAGGGTTTTCTTCATTTTTTTTCATGACTACATATGAGGAAAATCCCGTCTACAAAAGGATTTTTCTCGTCGTCGTCGGAAGGCTACCCCCAGAATCTGCTCTACCAGGTTCTTGCATGGGCGCCAATTCTTTATCTCTCCTCCAGCAGTTGGTCGGTTTCCACAACCGACTAAAATGATAAATAGAGGGAGAATACGGAACTGGGCCTGCCTAAATTATACAGATCCCATGCTCCGTGCACCGTGACAGATTGAGTTAAGGTATTTCATCCAACTCAATACCCGAGGTCAGAGCTAGTTGCTGCTCTCGTCCCCGGAGGTAACGGGAGAAGGTGCCACTTGCAAGCAGCGTGGTAAAATACGATTCTTCTTCTCTCCCGAAGAACCACCATACAAAGTTGTTGATTATCCCGAGCAAAGGAGGCTACGATATCCTTCCATGATCCATCATTGCAGAGGATATTTGCTCGAAGACGCCATCTTTTTCGGTTCCTTACATGCTGGAAGAGCATGATCTCCTTCTTTCTTAAGTCGACCCGACGAACTCCGGCCATCATCTCTGTATGATGAAGGAAGTGTGGGAAGAACAGAAGAACTCCTCAGCCTTTTTATAGGCGAGAGAGAGCACCGATCCCCAATAAATCTGCCATAAAGTTAGCCTCGACCATTTTAAAACTCCATTCAGAAATGTTTCAAGTTACGAGGAGCGGGTCATGCTTCATTCAAAGCGTTTCAAATTACGAGGAATTTAAAAGCTTTGAAGGGGGTCTTGTAGAAGCATAAAAAATACGCTGGATAGCTCTACGCAGCATATTGATGCAAAGCAGCGTAAACAGAGGACTTCAGAGCCTTCAACGTGCAAACAGAGCTTCTCCGCCAAGCATAGCGTGAAATATAGGCTCGAGGACCATCCACGTAGGGCAGTATGTCCAGGCTGCTTCATTGTAAAACAGGGTGCTTCATCGCCTTTATGGCGTAAAACTCATCCTCTTTCAATGCAGCATTGAAGTGTACGAGGGACGCTTCGTATTCTCTGAAGTGAACCTGTCAGATCCTGCAATGAACCCGTCAGATCCTGCAATGAACCTGACGTCTCGACTTCTGACAAATGGATACTTCTCGACTACCCAAGCGACGGCTATAATGATGGCGCGGCACTGCAACCCAAGCTGTCCTTTACTGTCATTTCCCTTGCGTAAAATTGCTTTTACGTACACAGAGGAATACGCTGCCTAGTTTTACACAGGCAGATTAGAGCTCCTTACGCTCCGCGAAAGACAAACCGCCTGCCACGTCAAAAAGCTGTACTCCGTACGGGACTCAAGACGCGTATCTGCATTTAATGCACAGGGTGGTGACAGGCCCTCAAGGCACGTCTCTGCAATTAATGCGCCGAATACTGACAGATGCATGAGGCACGTCTCTGCGTTTGATGCACAAAAGGGTGGCAGACCTTCAAAAACATACCTCTGTATTTAATGCGCAGGATGATGGCGGATCTCCACATTTAATGCAGAAGATTTGATTAAATATCATCGAACCGTCGTTTAGTGACATGCCCTTTGCGAGAGCTGCTTCTATGCATACAAGGGAATACGCTGCCTAGTTTTACACAGGAAAACGTGAGCTCCTTACGCTCCGCAGAAGACGAACAGACTGCCACGACAGTGGTTACTCATCGCGCAGGATTCAAGGTGCGTATCTGTATTTAATGTGCAGAATGATGGCAAATCTTAAAGACAAGCATATGCATTTAATGCACAGGATGGGGGCAGATCTCTGTATTTAATGCAAGAGATCTGATTATCTTCGAGAGCCATAATTCCGACTAAGACGTCCACATCATCACTCTGGCACGTTACGCAGCGGCTTCTACGCCTATTCAGCTTCGGTGCCTGCTCGGCTTCTACGCCTACTCGTCCTCTATGACCACTCGGCTTCTACGCCCACTCAGCCTCTATGACCACTCGGCTTCTACGCCTACTCGACTTCTACGCCTATTCGGCTTCTATGCCGGTTTGATAACTATTTGGCTTCTATGCCATGGTGACAGATATTGGCTTCTAGGCCAACCTCTTCTACACTAGGGATACCTACCTACGTGGCTTCTACGCCGTGATCTTCGTAGCAGTTATACGCATTTTGTCCCTTAGTTGGACCCCCGTCACACGCTCATTCAAAATTATTAAGTTGGGTAGGTTGTAAACCTCCTGAATTTTCAAAATTATTAAAACTTGGATTTTTCTAATTTTCTGGAATTTTCTGGGAATTTTCTGTAATTAAAACCAAGGTTTTAATTAATAAATAATTTTTTAATGGTTAATAAATAATATTAAAATATCATGGAAATAACATTTTTTGGTGTAAAATAAAAAACTGGACTTAGGGTAATTTTTCTGGAATTTATTGGACCTCAGACCTATTTTTAAATGCCTAAAAACTATTTATTTATTTAATTAATTATTATTATTATTATTATTATTATTATTTTCTATCCGGCCCGGCCCGCGGCCCAACTCTCAGCCCGGCCCACCCGCTCGGTCCGCCCGCCTTAACGGGTAGGGTCGGGTCCACCCGAACCCGACCCGCCGCCCGTTACCCGTTCCCCTTCTCCCCTCTTCCCCGCCTGACCCGCGCTGCTCCGCGTCCGCCGTCGCCTCCCGCGGCCGCCGCGCCACGTCGGCCACGCTCCCCCGCCCGCTCCGCGCACCTCCGCACCGGCCGCCTCTTCCCCCGCCTCACCCGGCCACCCTCTCCCCTATAAAAACCCCCGCAGCCCCCACCCTCGCCACGGTCAGCCACGACCCCCACCACCGTCGACCGCCCGAGCCACCTCGACGCCGGCCGACCCCGCCGCCTGGCTCCCCGACCTCGCCGCTGCAACCCCTCGCCTCCAGCCGACGACCCCAGCCCAGCCGCCGGAGACCGTGCTCGAGCACGACAACCCCGCAGCCAGCGCATCCGCCGCCTCCGGCGCCGTGCCGCCCTCACCGGCCCCGCCCAGCACCCGGCCGACCGCCCCCGGCCAGCCAGTGCCGCCTCAGCCTCCGGCCGGCCGCCGCAGCTCCAGAAACCCTAACCCTAACCCTAGTTCGATCCGCGTGTCCGACACGTGTCGGACACGACTCGACCCTATTTTCGGGTCCCCTTCAGGTACTCGTAACTTTTTGTTCGTAGCTCCGTTTTCAATTCCGCAAATTGCGTTGCGAAGCCTGTATGACCCTCTCGGTGTCCGAACAAACCATTCGGGGCATCGCGTCCTGTGGTGATCGCACACCGCGATCCAAAAACAGGAAAAACCAGACCATGTTTCACCCCGGAACTGAGTGCGCCCCGCCAAACGGGACGACTTGGTCGCGTGCGGTCTTCACAGATACGTGCGCGTCGTCGATACGGACGTGTGAGATTTTGTAAAAACTGATTCGGGTGTGCGTGCACACCGAAATCAACGCGTATCCACGGACATCGCCCCGTATCCAACTTTTCTGCAATTTGCTCTAACTTCTTGTACATTCGTCAGATCAAGACGAAACTTGCACCATCGAACTCGTAGCGATACGCTGGTCCTGTGGGTCAAGTTTGGTTCGATTCTGAGAACGTTGACGAAATTGCGTGTCGTGGGTCCCATAGGCCCTGCTCGACGGGCAATTTTATGATCGGCTCATTGGAATTCAAATATGGAAGTTCCGTTGGGTTCGTATCATCATTCCTGACCTATTGACACTAAGTTTGGTGAATTTGGAGACCATTGACCTGGACACGTTTTTTGGTGCAAAGCGGGCCCATCTGCGGACCCCGTTTTGACCCGAAACTGCCGTTTTTGCCCTTGTCTCCAAATTGGACCCAAGGACAGGCGTTTCTAGCTATTTGACATCTTCTGAGCGTGATGGTAATGTCTATTTCAGCTTTTGGATTCATCTCTGGAAATTTCCCCAAGAATATTTAACTGGATCCAAACGATAGGCAAGTACCTGCACTTCAAGTTAAATCTTTATATTGTGATAATTAATTCTCTGCTTTACTAGTACCCTTAATGATTACACCTAGTATTAGAAATGCTGGATTTTATGTCTTGAATATTGGAGATTCATGTCTTATTTTTTATGTCGGGTGGGAGAATACTAGAAGGCATGTAGTTTACCCTTCCCCTTATCATGTTTAATAGCTGTTGGTACGCGACTGTACCTCAGCCGGATCTTGATTTTCCCTGTTTAATAGCCGTTTATGACGGCCGGATTAGCCTTATAAACCCCTACATGTCAACTATGTATTCTAAAAACAAACACAAGTTCACACAGATAGTTTATGGTCATGTTATATTTCTTGCTGACTATTGTAGTTTCATTTCCTGTTTTATTTAATTCTATTTTCTCATATTCCTATTTACAGCTTTAACCCTGAGATAATGATATTCTGTTATGCAGTTTCTCAACATGATATTCAATTTAATTGTCATAAATATTTAGTTTAATCTTGTTGTGCACTGTATACTTTGCTCCTTTCCTGACTGGATCTGTTGATTTAGGCGATGATGAGGACCTTGCCCCTACATATTATGGTCCCTATGAGGGTACAGATGATACCTATGAGGAGCCAGAACCCACCCAGGAGACCCCTGCTGCAGAGTAGATAGCAGTAGCTACTTTCATTTATTTGCTCTTTATCTTAGTAATCGGGTTTGTCCCCGATTTTATTCTGATTTTTGTACTAAACATTTGATTCTGTTGTCGTATTTATTTCAGTTGCAATCTTAAGTTTCTGTTCTCATTATTATCTTGCCTATGTTAATTGTGAATGAGCTAGTTTAGTTAGCTGTGGATTTGACCTAGACAGCGTACTACCGCCGACTCTGCGGCGTAGGCTGGACGTACCCACGCACTCGTGTCCGAATTTCCGGGTGCGGGTCATGACACTTGTCTTGCAGGCATTGGTACCAGGTACTTATATTATTTCTACCGGCGTTATGGTTATATTTATTCATATTGTTATTCATCTGTTGTTGTAGCCTAGTTTTTATAGACTCATATTTCTTCTCGAGTCTATTCGAGTTTGTGTGATATTGGGCGGCCAACTATAGCACATGTGCCCATTCTTGTGTATTTCTGTTCATTGTGGATTGAGACATAGATGTTTATATTTCCTGGATTATTTAGATAGTGACCATTATTACACAACTTATACGTATACGAGTCGTACCAGAGTCTGGTCGAATGCGTAGCTGGCATATTGCGTATTCCTGGTCCCATATATTTTGGGGCTGGGGCGTGATAGGATTGTCACCCTCAATTTTTCAACTAGGGATAGTTTGGTAATATGGTTTAGTAATTTAATTTTGGGAATATTATATTAATATTAGAGTGCTAAAATATTCTTTAATGGTTGTGTTAATTACTATTTATTAGAGTGACATATATTTATTTAGAGCCTTGTACCATTTATTTTTAATTAGTGGACTAGCCTATTAGTTAGACTTGACATTTGTGACCCAATTGGACTTGTCATAACAATGATTGAGCCAACATTGGACTAGGCCCAAGTAAGATCCATTTCCATAGTTAATTAGAATGATTAGAACTAATTAGAATTAGTTTAGAGACTTCCCACAAATAGCCCTTCCTTAATCCTCTTCATAATTAGATGAAGGGGGATAACATAGAAATTGTATATTGCTTGAAGAGGAAGAAGGGGAGGGCTGGCCACTTATAGGTCTCTCTATTCTCTCTCTCCTCTTATTTGCATTCATTTTAGATCTAGAATTTAGATCCCCAAACTTTCATATTTCCTCCATTGAATTCTTACTCAATTTACCTCCATTTTTCTTTTATTCTCATTCGACAAGGAGCTTGGATCTTGGAGAAGCAAGGAGCACAAGGAGGAGGAGTCGTAGCGGAGAGATTATTTTCGGATCGTATCTATTTGAGGTTTCATTGGAAATCCATCTTCCAGTTGGTAATTTTTGAATTCCTCCTCATTGTAGTTTCTAAATCATGCATTGAACTACTAGGAATCACCCAATGGCATAGGGCTACCATTAGGAACAAATTCTAGTTGATTTGGATATGTATCGTGGTCTCTACATAAGTTTTTAAAGTAATTTTGGGATAATTACGAGGTGGGCACACTAAGTGTGTGTCACAACACCAATTTAGTCGTATTGGACTTAGATCAGGATTATTAGACTAGATACTTGTCCACAAATGGGTACGTGTAGGCTGTATCATGGTATTTTACGATAGAGAGTGATACATGGCTCAATTTTTGGTGTTTTGTGCAATTATTTCTTAATTTTTATTGTAGCAAGTTACTTTAGTTGTATTATGATGATATAGATATGTATAATTAGTATTTTAAAGAAATTGGGAGTTTTGGCACTTTGCTTGAGGTGTATCATGAATCCTAACTTACGTATTCAATGAGTTTGGTAAATTGACTCATAAATAGTGTATGTACTATATATATATATATATATATATATATATATATATATATATATATATATATATATATATTGTGTATATGATTTATAATGATGATAGGTATGTATATATTTATGCTTTTGAGTATGTGTATTATTTGGGGCTCAGCTATGTCTGGGAGTGTGCTGTGTGCACAAGTGTAGGTTGTTGGTGATCTTATGGTGTCCTTGCAAATGTATAAGGGGAGGGTTGCAAGTATCAGGTTAGGGGGAAAGAAAGGTGAGCTTGTAATAGAAAAATTGTTGTTAAGTGATTGATGTAGTAGTAGCAATGTGAGAAGGGGTTCAGTTGTCAGGTTATGGGGATACACACGAATGTGTAGCAGAAAGAAGGGAGATTGTTGTGTTCTTGCAGTAAAACAACTGCATCAACAGTAGCCTTTGATTAGAGCTAGTGTGCATACAGTCGGGTGCTGCAATGGTGCAGGTACCTGGGTATGCACGAGTGATGAGCGTTGGAGCTAAGGGGAACAGGTCAGGCCATGTACATAATTTGCAGCAGTACTCAGCCGTAACCAGTGTTGTGTGAAGGAGTATTAGTGACAGCAACTTGGCATGCTGTACACTCGAGAGGGAGGGGCTCTATCTGAGCAAGGACAGTAGCGTCAAACAGTGAGTATCAGCAGCATGCTTGCTGTTGTGGTTGCAGTTTTGGTTGTTGTTGTCTAGGTGTAGTTTAGATGGGAGATTAGTGTAGATGTTAGTATTTAGTAAGTAGAAATTAAGGTATTGTGATCATTGAATCAGGAATACACTGATTTGGAATCTGGGGATACTGATAGCAGGTAATAATGCAAGCTAGAGAATTAGTTATTGTATGCAAGTCTCAGTTAGTATGATTAGCAATTATTTTAGCTAATTAAGTATCAGTTAATCTTGTTAGCGCCTAGTATCTTGAGATGTCAGTCAGTGAGGTATTAGGTAGTTTCAGTTTTGTAGTATATTAGTATCAGTAGTGAATTGTTAGCTGTTAGTATTAGTAGGTTGTAACAGTTTGCAGTTAATAGGTATATGTATTAGTGTCAATTACTTGATTAGCTAGCAGATGGTATTTTAGATGTCAGTTAGTGAATCATATATTAGTAGTTAGTGTGATTAGTTATACATATATATAGTATCAATTGTTATAGCAGTAATTATTATATTAGAGCTAGTGGTTGGTACTATAGTTAGTATTAGTTATCTGTAGTAAATATTGTTATTAGATAGCTTATATATGTATCGGTATATGTAAACCCCCTTGACCAATTTAGGTTTCATTAAGTTTAATTGAGTGACTAGGGTTTATCTGGATACGATGACATTAAGGTGCAACATTTATGTAACTTAATTCACCTTACGGTTGCCCTAATGTGTGGAGCACTATACTAGTAGGTACCCCCCAAACCAATTAAGTACCCATCCCCTAGACACGCAGGACTACCCACCTACACCTTGTGTAACCTTCAGATCCCGATCTTGTGCCCTAATGTAGCTGCACAACAGTCGTGGCAAATGTCTAAGTATATTCTTATTAAAAACAACTTTCTCCTAATGACGGATGTAATTATTGTAATCTGATTTAAATTTGAGGTCAGATCACTTCTAAACTAGTCTTAACCAAGCCTTTATACCTATCAGGAGGACTAGACCTCACCCCAAGGAGCCAGACAAGCCCAAGGCCCAGGCCATAAACCCTATTATATATAAAAAACTATCCCTAATACTATGGAGACCCTAATATCACCCATCCCCTCAACCTAGCCAAACTCCCTTGCCAATCCAATTCCCCTCAGCCACACCGGATCAACCGCCGCCTCCCTGTCGGACGGAACCACCACCAGTAC
Organism: Iris macrosiphon; assembly: GCA_036927795.1. Taxonomy (NCBI): domain Eukaryota; kingdom Viridiplantae; phylum Streptophyta; class Magnoliopsida; order Asparagales; family Iridaceae; genus Iris; species Iris macrosiphon. Next base: position 185,954 of record JAYESA010000021.1, read on the forward strand.
AAGCCGTCGCCACCACCCCGTTCACCTGCACCCCTCCACGACACCGGACCAGTACAGGCTGCTTGCACCACCACCTATCCATCCATCCCCCGAACGCCCAGCCGGGTCGAGCCCTCCCCGACTGCCTGGACCCCCGCCCGACGCTGCCTGGACCCAGCAAGACCCCCGTCCGACGCTGCCTGGACCCAGCCCGACGCTGCCTGCCGCTGCTAACGGCCGGACGCCGGAGTTCCACCGATCGACGGTCAGCGGACTCGTCGAAGGAGCAGACACCCTCTCTCGTCCTATTGGTCAGGTACTCGTCCTCTAAACAGTCCCTCGTGTGTCCTATAGTTCTCCTTCGTGTCGTCGTATCGCACTTAAAACCATAACCATAGTATTTGACCTAGTTAAGAAATATTTGCATGGAAGTTAATACTAATTAGATAATTATTAATAAATAATAAGTCTAAACCAATGATCAGCTACCAGAGTCAGGAAATTCACTTGAAACGTTGAAATATAAAACTAGTACGTTGAGCATGGAAATAGAGACATGTGTTCGTGCATAACCGAAAATTATGGACAACCCGTAACCAGTTAATTATTGACTCGAGACACATGTTAACCGAAAAAAGAACACGTGTACATCCTCGCTACGTGCACACGTGACGCTTTACTCAAACAACAGTGAATTCGTGACGGTATTCAAGTATAGAGTCGTAATTGTATGTAGTTAATGCGTAGTGTCTGATGATTGGTTGTTATATTATATTGTGTGTTATGATCAGTGGACCAGCCAGGGGATATTGTAGGAACCGGCTTTTGGCATTCACAGCTTCAGGACACAGGCAAAATACCTTGCTATATTTACTGTCTATTTTAAATATGCATAAGTTGTATTGTATTATTGTTGCTCATAAATTATACAACTGTGCGCGTCCGAGTTGTCTCGGGTGCATTCGACGGTTATGTCGATGATTAGTATATATATGGACTTAGCTCTTAGCAGACTCAACCCATTGGACGATACTCTGTTATTGTCTGAGACCTGACACCTTATACGGGCACTGAGATATATTCATATTGGGATGCGGATTTGCGCACTCGACTAGCTATCGTTGCGTATCACCTACATCACGGTTAGTATGTAGTCAGGATATAGTTTAGAGACTTGGCATATAGATACATGGTATACACGTCGAGTAGTCGACTTGCGTATCTACATTGGGCGGGGAGGACAACTAGTAGGCATATGGAGTACACACATTGGAGCCGTAGTTTCGGAGGAACCTCGGATCCAATGATTTTCCCCTTATATTGATGCCACGTTCTTCGGAGCGATATGGACGATATACTGTACAAATGCCACTCTCTTCGGAGCATGGACGTTATGCCTACACCTATCCATACGCACCAGCATTGTCCTCACATTGCATTCACTTAGATGGCTAGCACATCCTTCTTGTATTTATTTTATTCAGTATTCATATATGGCATGTTATTTTCTTGTATCTTGTTACGTCCCTCTGAGGACCTGGTACCTTTCCAGATTTAGAAGAGGCTTACTACCCCACCGTATACGGCCCGGGACAGGAGACGAGATTTGCTACAGCTGAGGAGTTGGAGGTGCAACCGTCAGAGTTTCCGTGACCAGCTGGTAGGCCTTTAGCCTAGATGGAGGGCATCATTATCTACTCAGCTGATGCTCTAGTCATTATCTTTTATATCTCATTTCAGTACTTTATTTCGTCATACCTTATAGTCCGTGATATAGTATAGCCCGTAATAGTTAGCAGATCATACAACTCACGTGTGATCACGCTAGCTCACCTTTTATATATAGCCCGTGTTACGCTCAGAGCACTGCCAAGCACAGCACCCGCTCAGCACCCTGCTCAAGCACCCGCGCATGCATCCACGCTAGCAACAACGCATGCAACTCGCACATAAGACTAGTGCACGAGCGCAACTAATGCGCACAAGCGCCTAAGTGCAAAGTGTGCCAACAAAGCGTCACTTTGCACCCTTGAGTCCAAGCCCGAGTCCGAGTCCGAGTCGCTAAGCCCCTTTGTGGCTTAGCTCCTATGGAATAAATTCCAAGAGCATGACAAAAATCTTACAAGCTTACATGAAGGAGTTAATCATTTTTTATCCTAATAAAATACCCCCATATGGCGTCCATGTGCCTCACCACGTCCCATGTGCACACCTCAACACAAGCAAAGCATTATATTGAGATACCCACTTGGTGGTGTAGCCAATGTAGGAGTATCTTTCATAGTCCAAAGGCAAAAACACCAACATATATATGGGTAAACGGTATATGAGCCATAGTGCTCATATTCCTACATGAGTCATGCACATGTGGACCAATAGGAATATACTCACACATCCCATGTGCATTAGTACACCTTATTCTTATTGGTCCACATATGCATGGCTCATGTAGGAATATGAGCACTATGTTTCATATCACATTTACCATATATATATATATATATATATATATATATATATATATATATATATATATATATATATATATATGCACGTATCTTGTACGTATTTTATATTATTTGGGAAGGACAAACAAGAAAGAAAATTGTTACTATTTAGGAAGAGCAAAACTCAGCAACTTTTTTAAATTTTTGGAAGAACAAACAATAATTTACTCTAATTTTTTTTCACACTTAATTACCTAACTATCTATGTTAAATTTAATAAACAATTTTAATTATTAAACATATATAGGGGTATTTTAGGGGGAAAAAAAATTTACGGTGAAGCCTCACCTTCCTTATTATATAGTAGTATATTTTATACTATTTGGGAAGGACAAACAAATTTTTTTTTTATTTGTTACTAATTAGAAAGATCAAAACCCAATAACTTTTATAATTTTTGGGAAGAGCAAACAATAATTTCCTCTAATTTTTTCACACTTAATTACATAACTATTTATGTTAAATTTAAAAAATTAATTAATTATTAAACATATATAGGGGTATTTTAGGGAGAGAAAAAATTCACGGTGAAACATTACTTTTCTTTTATATATATATATATATATATATATATATATATATATATATATATATATATATATATATATAACGAACATGTCAAATATCATCTTCGCTTAGTAATTTAAGCGAATGTTCTGTATCAATTACATAGCAATGGATGATCTAAAGTCAAAAGTACCAATTTGGTAAAAAAAATTGGGTTTACCTTTGGAATAGTCCATTTGTTTAATTCTTCTAATTCAAAAAAATACTCAAAATTCTAATATTCTGATATATATATATATATATATATATATATATATATATATATATATATATATATATAATGAGCCATAGGCTCATATTCCTATATGAGTCATACACATGTGGAACAATAGAAATAGATTTCTACATCCCATGTGTACACTCCATTCATATTTGTACACATATGCATTGATTAATGTAGGAAAAAATGTACACTACATTTCTATTGATACACATATACATTGATTCATGTAGAAATATGAACCTATGACACACACACATATATATATATATATATATATATATATATATATATATATATGTATATATATATAACTGTTGTGGACCTTCGTCGTATACTTTTGTCCAACTTGATAGGACTACTTTATGGTTAGCCGCAGGTTTGAGTCCTCCAATGATTTTTAAGTCGTGGTTTCGTTTTGCAAAGCACACAAGTTTAACTAACCGACTCCCGGACCCCGGTTTTCAAATCTACTCAAATTAAAACTTCCAATTTAGACATGTATTATATATTTTCTATTAAAGAAAACATTTTTAGGAAAACATTACCTACATGAAATATTTTTTTCTATATACATTATACATATGGATCGGCTATACACACCCCATCATCTACTTAATACACCCCATATTAAATTAAATAAATAATATATATATATTAAAAGACATGATTATATATGCGCCTCTGCGTGCCTCCAGGCTGCCCCCCGGACGCTCGCCTCCGCATGCTCGTCCCCGCGACCTCGCTCGCGCATTCCCGTGCTCCGTCCGCTTTCTGCGTCCCCGCGACCCCGCCTCGACGTCGTGGGAGTAGACGGCGAGAGTAAAATGGTAATGTAGTAGGGTGTGTTTAGAATTTTGATAATTTTAAATTAGTTAATTTTGGATGTGTTTAACATTTGGGATATATTAACTAGAGGATGATGTGTGTATAGTCCGACCCTATACATATACATAGAATAATTCTGATATAAATATTGTCATATTTACGAAAACATCCACATTTGAGCAATTAAGGCTCGACAACTAGAATTTCATCGAGCTAGAAAATAAATGTTAAAGGACGTTTTGAACCAAACTATTAAAGGAAATATTTATGAAAGTTCCACTGGAAGCAACGTTAAAAGCCTGAATTTAAGTTTGGCAATGGACCCGAAAATCTCAAAATTCTTTAAAAAATATATTACTTCGTTCTTAGAAATCTAACTATAAGACGTTCATAATCATGGATTATCGATTCTCATACAACATAGTTCTATAAGATGTTGTGGGGGTCCGCAATAGTTTGTTTAAATAATTTAATAATACTATTATTATTATAATAATACTTTTTGTAGTTTATATCAAATTGACAAAAACACAAATATATTTATGTTTAATGTATAAATATAATAATCTGACAGAATTTGATGATAATTTATAATAAACAACAAATCAGAATAAATGTGAGAGTTTTTGAATAAAACTGATGGTATATTAAATATAATTTCTTTACTCAATGGACTAAAACATAAACTAAAGACAATATTTTCCAAATATGGAGGGGACTACTTTTTATTTATATTTTTTTGTTTGAGATAAGTAAAGGAGTTAGCAATATCCATGTGTATTTAGAAGTATATGTTATTCTAGTGTTTAGTGTTTACTAATAATAAGCATGTTTATGTGATATATAATAAACATGAACATCCGCTTATGATGAAACATAATTTTGATTCAATCGAGATATCTAGGTTGAAAAACTTTACCATTATATATATATATATATATATATATATATATATATATAGAGAGAGAGAGAGAGAGAGAGAGAGAACAAGGGAGGTGGGATGGCACATTATTCTCAAATAAGGGTAGCGATGACGTGGTACCATCCCAACCCTCCATCTCAAAAAATAAAAAAATTGATGAGATATCTAGCTTGAAAAACTTTACCATTATATATATATATATATATATATATATATATATATATATATATATATATATATATATAGAGAGAGAGAGAGAGGTGGGATGGCACATTATTCTCAAATAAGGGTAGCGATGACGTGGTACCATCCCAACCCTCCATCTCAAAAAATAAAAAAATTGATAAATTGTACTTAACCCCATTCCCTCCCCTACCCTCCCCTCTGGCGTCGCCGACGCACGCGTGAGGCAGCGCGGGAGGGTGGTGGTGGTGGTGGGAGGGGGGAGGGGTCACCGGTGCATACTGGACGGCGTGCGAGCTGTAAGAGGAGACGCGAGGTGGCGCACGAGGCGTGGGTGGTGAGGGGTGGGGGAGGACGTCGTCGACGCATCCGGGACAGTGCACGAGCTGCAGGAGAGTGGGGGCACGGGACTGCGCGCCAGGTGCAGGATGGTGGAGGCGCGGGGCTGCTAGCAAGGCGGGGGCGTCGCCGGCACAAGCGTGGTGGCGAGCGAGGCGTGGGCGGCGCGGGGTGGGGAGCGAGGCGTGGACGGCGTTGGGCGTCGCCGGCGCACGGGGGTGTAAGGGGCGCCGGCAGCGGGTGCTGGAGGGGGGGCTGGGTTGGGGGGAAGGTGGAACGTCACCGCTACCCCCATTTGAGAGTGAGGTGTCATCTCACCTCCCTTTTATATATATATATATATATATATATATATATATATATATAGAGAGAGAGAGAGAGAGAGAGATTCTCGGAATAACTTACGGGACAAATTTACGGGAACATAAAATACATGTATATTCTTCTAAATTTATTTCTCTTCAAAAATTAAATCTATCATTTTAAAAAATAAACATATCTCTATCTTAAAAATAAGTCTTATTTATCTCATTTTTAAAAATAAAGATAAAATTTATTTTAAAAAATAGAGATAAATATATTTGTTTTTTATATTTTTTTAATCGAGGTTGATTTTTCTAAAAAAATAAATCTAAAAAAGAATTTATCTTTCAAATCAAATCTAAAAAATCATCTATTTTTAGAAATAAATATATCTTCAGAAAATAAATTTAAAATATTAATTTTAATATTTTAATATTTTAATATTTTAATATTTTAATTTTAATTTTAATTTTAATTTTAATTTTAATTTTAATTTTAATTTTAATTTTAATTTTAATTTTAATTTTAATTTTAACTTTATTATTTATTTTAATTTTAGTGTTAATTTTAGTTTTATTTTAATATAAAATTTAGTTTTAATTTTAATTTTATTTTTAATTTTAGCGTTAATTTTATTATTTATTTTTATTTTAGTGTTAATTTTAATTTTAATTTTAAATTTAATTTTAATATTAGTTTTTAATATTATTTAATGTTAATGTTAAAGTTAATGTTAATTTTATATTATCTTTAATGTTAAATTTTTAGTATTAATTTCAATTTAATGTTAATTTTTAATTTTAATTTTAATCTTAATCTTAATCTTAATCTTAATCTTAATTTTAATGTTAATGTTAATTTTTATTTTATTGTTAATTATAAAACTAATGTTAATTTTAATTTTAGTGTTAATTTAATTTTAATGTTAATTTTTTATTCGAATGTTAATTTTAATTTTTAATTTATTGTTGATGTTAGAACTAAAATTAATATTAAAAATTAAAATTAACACTTCAGTAAAAATTAAAATTAATGTTAAAATTAAAATTAACATGAAAATTAAAACTAATAATAAAATTAAAATAAAATTAACACTAAAAATTAACATTCAAAATAATATTAAAATTAACATTAATATAAATATAAATATTTTTAAATATTTTTTTTATGATATATTTATTTATAAAGATATATTATTTTTTAGATAGATAAGTCTTATTTTTAAGATAGAGATATGTTTGTATTTTAAAAGGATCGATTTAATTTTTTTTCCCAAGCTAAGGATAGATTTAATTTTTGAAAGAGAAATAAATTTAGAAGAGAAGCATACGTGTATTTTCTGATACCGTAAGTTGTTCCTCTAGGAGAACCTCTTTCTCTCTCTCTCTCTCTCTCTCTCTCTCTCTCTATATATATATATATATATATATATATATATATATATTCTCTTTCACATCAATGCTTTAGAAGAACCGGGTGGTTTCATATACATAAGTTGGATTTGGATTGTGTGGTTGAGATTAAAAGATGGTTTGGTTTCGTTTACATATTTTAATCTCAACCATCCAATCCAAATATAACATATGTAACATAGAAAAACCACCTGGGTGGTTCTATAGCTGTTTTCGTTTAAGCCATATGTATATCCTCGTTTAATTAATAATTAATAAATAAGTAAATTTTAACTAATTGGTTAACTACCTAATATTATCTAACTATAGCCAAACACATCTAGTTCATGTGGTTAAAGGGTAAGACATTCTCCTTGCCTAAGTGGGTGGATTCGATCCAACGAAATATCGTTATCTATAACAAATTTTAATTTTAATTATTTTTTAACATTCATTCTTACGTGCATGCACATATAAGTTACTCGCATTTATAATGGAGTGAAAAAAAAAATTAAAAACATATATATAATAGAATAAAAAAATAAAAAAAAGGTTTTCCTGTCCCTCAAAATTTTGCGTACTTGTGCCTGGTCCCTGCATGTATAATGTTCAAAATGGTGCTAAATATTACCAAAACTTAAACCAATCTAGTGTAGGGTTATGATTCAGCCTGACCAGAACCGATTAGATTGGGTGCTCTAACCGTTCTTAGCTATGTATATAATGTTCAAAATGGGCTCAACATTACTTACCAAAAAGGAAAACCGATCCTAATGTAAAACTAGAATTTATCTGACCAAAATTGGGTTCTCTAATCTAACCTGTGGGTAAACGTCGACATTTTCTCATTTCCTTGCCATAACCTTTCACCGATAAATATAAAATTTTCACGGACTAAATTCTATAATTCCTCAGGGGGCGTTTGTGTAATTTATGAAACAAATTGGGCCCAGACGTAATTTGTGGCTCCTATAAACCTCTCCCCCCACAAAGAAAGAAATAACTCAAGAAATAGAGAGTAATGGCGTCGAAATTGGCATGGCGAGTGGGCTCACCTGTGGGTTTCCCTTCTCTTAAGAAGAGCCAGAGGAAGGAGGACGCCAATGGCTTCAGATGTCTGACAGTCTCCATGGCCTCCACCATCGGATCATCGACAAAGTGGGCTCCTTTTCTTTTTCCATTTTTCTCATCATTTTATTTTTCTTGTTAATATTGAGTAAATATCAAGTGGGTATTGATTGGTTTGACGAATTGAGCCATTTCCTATTCGATCTCCTCAAAAAGTTGGAGAGTTTTAGTGTGTGTGTATATATATTCGTATGATTCTTTATGGGCATTCAAAAAGTGAGCTCCTTTTTTCCAATTTTTTTGTTTGTTTCTTGTTAATACTATCAAATATGAACTGTATATTTGCTTGGTTTGACGAATTTATCAGTTTTCTATTAGATCTCCTAAAAACTTGAGATTTGTAGTATTTTTTTACATTTGATCATTCATGGGAATTCTTTTATTATTTTTGGCTTTGGTTGTTTTTTGTTTTTGATGGATAAATATAAATGTGTTTTTTGTTATGGCGAGGAATGAAGTTTTGGGTTTTGATTTATTCGATTTCATGAGTTCTTTGATTTTATTTTGATTTTTTCTTGATCTTATGCCAATATTTTTTTTTTTTTTTTGTATTTAGTTGATCAGGTGAATCTCTCTCTTTTCTTCAATTATTAAAGAAAGGAAGTGGAATATTGTGAAGTTTTAAGGTTTTTTAAAGTAGATTTGTAACTGTGGATGGTGACTTTTGCATGCAGTCCAAATAGGTCAAGTTAGTTGTATTTATTTCACATCATAATTTACCTAATGAATCCAAATTGATCTTGTTAGTGCTGACTTTGATTATATATACTGTGTCAAAATCAAGATTTGGAGATTTTTCTTGGTACTACATGTCCAATTGCTGATGTCTTCCTAATTAAATCATGTCATTGTATATTGTTAGTGTTAATTATATTATGATTATTGTTGGTCTTTCTGTCTGATGAATGTTTGGTAAGATTTTTGGTTCCTTATGTTTGTCTGCATGTCTCATTTTTGTTTCTTTGCTTGAAAGTTGGATACTTCCTATTATTGCTTTACAAATTAAGCGGCAGGCATTCTAGAATATTTCTAGAAGAGGAATATGTTATAACAATGTTGCACAGACACAAATACAACACAAGATGGATGCAACAGTATTTATTATGATGTGTCCTAATGTATTTTGGTATCTGTATGTTATCGTGTCCCATATGTTTCAAGACAGGACGACACTCATATGGGATCGTTTTATTGTGTTTGTGCTTCCTATGTTGAAAATGTTTTCTCCATACTTGCCAACTGGTCTCTGGTATCTCTGAGACTTTGTATGGTACTCCCCTTCTGTTTGTAGTAGTTACCTTGTCTAGGAAGTTCACACCAACTATAGAGGGTTATGTTTGGCTGAAAAGAATTTGTGAAATCAATATGTTTGCCACAATCTAGAGTTTTTTCCATGCATGCTCCTCTTTTGGTGTGGAAAGGTTATTGACAATTGTGGGCTCATTATGATAGAAGGAATAATGTATCGATTCATCGATTTTTTGCCACCAAGTCAGGATTCTTATACCTCTTTCCGGTAACCACAAGGGTCACTCGAGTTCGACAATTGGGAACAGTGGGCCCAAAAGGCATACAAAGCAGCGTGCATAAAGTCCAGAACGTTACGTCGGACATCTCAAAAATAAAAAAGATTGAGAACTTTTTCTCTCAAAGGATCTGGTTCGGATTTGATTTGTTTTTCAGTAAGTTACCTCCAGACTTTTTATTTATAAATTTAGGAAGGTTGAATGGTTAGACAGACGAATTTATTGTGTGGATTCTCAAAATTTTCTCTTAGCTTATGTCTGCGGATATAGTTCGAGAAATTCAAAGTTGACTGGCTTCTTGCTGGATCAGTTTCCAGTCATCTTAGGGATTGTTTGATAAATCGAATTTGGAGCCGGATTTCATGGATTTGGAGCCAAATCCAAGAAATCCTACGTTTGGTTGGGTCTTGGATTTGGAATTGAAAAGTGGGTAATAATTACTTTTCAAATTCATGGAATCCTATGTTTGGAAAGTGGATAATAATTTATAATTTTAATAATTAATATTTTATTATAATCTTAGTTAATAATTTATTAATCACAATTATAATCTTAATTAATAATTTATTAATTTATTATTCATAATTTTAATAATTAATTAATAGTTAATTAATTTATAATTTATTATAATTATAATTAATAATTTAACAATATATTAATCATAATTATAATCATAATTACAATAATTAATTAATAATTTTATGCATTAATATTTTATTTTATTCTTAATTAATAGTTTATTAATCATTATTAGAATCATAATTATAATCTTAACTAATAATTTATTAATTTTAATTTTATTAATGATTATTTTATTATAATCTTAGTTAATAGTTTATAAATTTATTAATCACAATTTTAATCTTAATGAATAATGTATTAATTTATAATTTTATCAATTAATATTTTATTATAATCTTAATTATTAATTTATTAATCATAATTATAATTATAATGATTAATTAATAGTTTATTAATTTATAACTTTAATTAATAATTTATTAATCATAATTATAATCATTAATTTATAATTAATTAATTTATAATTTTATACAATAAATCCACTAAGTTCCTCTACATTATTGTATATTATTCAAACTGCGGCTGACTTACAGTCATGTACTATTGTCATTGTACTAGTATACCATCCTGTATAACTAGTTTCATAATCATTCTAATAGAACGTTAGGGACACCTAACTGCTTTATCTTACATGATCATTCTTACTATTTCTTGGTTGATGATTGAGACATAGAAGTTCTTGACCATAGGTGACTTGATTGTAGCATGCATCCCTTGCCTTATACAGCCATGATCGTCGTACGACGTATAGCATCTTGTACGAGGTAGCAGGTCATGTCCGTATTCGTATTTCGATACTGGGATGTGACAATTTTAATTAATAATTTATTAATCATAATCTTATTATTATAATTAATTAATTTATAATTTTATGCAATACTATTTTCTTATATTCTTAATTAAAAATTTATTAATCATAATTAATAATTTATTAAATCATAATTACAATAATTAATTAATAATTATTTAATTTATAATTTTATGCAATAATATTTTATTATAATCCAATGGTAAAATTCAATCCAAACAATGGATTTGGATTTTAACTAAATCTAATGACAAAATTCTAGTTTACCAAAGTATTTGGATTTGAAAATTCATGATTGTACCAAAATTCAAATTTTTTATTTCCAAATCCAAAATTCAAATCCTAGTTATCCTAGTTATCAAACAGGCCCTTAAGGTATTTTCTTTTCCAAAGAAAGCGAGTGAAGTGGAAGCTAAGCAAGAAATTTCTTTACTTATCTTGTTAGGGCATGTTTGGTAAACCGGAAGTAGATATGGATTTAGATTTGCACTTTCAATAATAAATTTTGTGTAGAAATTCATCCACTTTATTGTCCCTAGTATGAGACAAATGTGTTTAGTTGAGATAGGAAAGTGAAAAAGTGAAAAGTGAAAAAGTAGAAAAACTTATTTGGTTGAAATAGAAAAATAAAAAATAAAAAAATAAAAAAATATAATTAATTCACATTAGTAAATTAATAATTAAATAATAACCCACATATTCTTCTCTCTTCACAAAAAACCTACTCCACCCATAACCCAACTTTCTTTTCACAGTTATGTAGTGTTGATGCTAGGTGGCTTCTTTGAGCTAATAGTGTAATAATAATAAAGCTTGCTGGCATTCTTTTTATTTGAATGACACTTGTGTTTGACATGCGATCTCCATGATTTGGGCTGTTGGTATTTAAGCAACAGTAGGTCTACACAGACTGCCCGTAAAAGAAACCGCGGCCACGTGGCTGCCGCGGATTGGCCAATTTTTTTGGGGCCTACTTAAGTAGGGGGGCTGTTTTGGGGGGTGTTTAGAGTTCTCCTTTAAGCAATTGCCATGATTTTAGACAGACCATACATTTTGATGATGGTGAGGTTAATTTCTGGAAAAGAATTAAGAATAATGTTGATATTGTTACATTGAAACTAAAACAAGTATATCACTACAAAATCCTCAATAGTGATTGTGTTGTTGTTTGTGTCCATATGCATGTACATCTTTGTGCAAGCACACACACTAGCATAAATCAATGAATTGAAGGAACATCAAATACTATACAAGATTATGATAGAAATCATGTTGTATTACTGATCTGATTCATACTTTGTCTATAATTCAATACCTGTACATATCAGTAAGTATTAAGTACCGGCATCATATTTAAAGGGATCTTGTGAATATGGTTTTGAAATATCTTTCTGACATTGAACTTCATTTCAGTGAGGCTAGGATTGCTAGCCACAAGAAGCCCTTCAGCCCCCCGCGCGAAGTTCATGTTCAAGTTACTCACTCGATGCCGCCTCAAAAAAATGAGATTTTTAAGTCTCTAGAGAACTGGGCACGTGAGAATCTCTTGACCATTTTGAAGCCAGTTGAGATGTGTTGGCAACCCCAAGATTTCCTACCAACAAATTCCTCCGAGGGATTCTTTGATGAAATCAAGGAATTGCAAGAGCGGGTGAAGGAGATCCCTGATGACTACTTTGTCTGCTTGGTTGGGGATATGATCACAGAAGAAGCTCTGCCTACTTATCAAACTATGATTAACACTCTTGACGGTGTACTTGATGAAACTGGAGCTAGTCTTACTCCTTGGGCTATTTGGACAAGGGCATGGACTGCTGAAGAGAACAGGCATGGAGATCTTCTGAACAAGTATCTCTACCTTTCTGGAAGAGTCGACATGAAGCAAATCGAGAAGACAATTCAATATCTGATTGGTTCGGGAATGGTAAGATCTTTTACTAGCTGTCTATACTTGGGTTCTTCAGCATGCTTTTCCTCCTGATGAATCATTTCGCTGAAAATTTATGATTATTTTGCCATATTTAACTCGGAAAATGACTACCATTGTCAAGGTTTAGAAAATTAAACTTATTAACTAAAAAAATCCCATGGAATAATTAACCCTCATCTGTATAGGAAGTAAATTATAGCCCATCTCATAGATTAATTCTATGTTATATTAGTGCAATATTGATAGATTGGTTAGTATTGTTATTCCTATTGTTTGTATTGCTACCTTTTCATGCATGTCAATAATCAAGTGTAAACGGCTCGCAAAGAAGAATATAAATTATTAACACAATTATATTGCAAATTTATTTAGTTCTGTAAATTTGTTGCCATTCTCTCAGGAAACATCCAATGGTAATTATGCCATTGTTGGATCCTGAATTCTGTCCATAGGATTCAACATTTCAACCATCAATTTTCACTTAAATGAGAATTTGCATTCACTAAGATGCTTGATTATTAGTCTCCTTAAAGCATGAGCACATTGATGAGTTTAAATTACTTGGTTTGATTTTATATGCTGCTTTGGCCAATTTCTATCTGTGAAAACATGGGTCAATTCATTCAAGGAGTGAGAGGCCTTAATTTCTGAACCAATGATTTAATGTTTAGGATCCTAGAACTGAGAACAACCCCTACCTTGGCTACATCTACACATCATTCCAGGAGCGGGCGACCTTCATCTCCCATGGGAACACTGCACGCCATGCCAAGGAGCACGGTGACCTCACACTTGCGAAGATTTGCGGCACCATTGCCTCTGATGAGAAGCGCCACGAGACAGCCTACACCAAGATCATCGAGAAGCTGTTTGAGATCGACCCTGATGGCACCATGCTTGCATTTGCGGACATGATGAAGAAGAAGATAACCATGCCGGCCCACCTCATGTACGATGGCCGCGACGACAGCCTCTACGATCACTACTCTTCTGTCGCCCAGCGGCTGGGTGTGTACACTGCCAAGGACTACGGCGACATACTTGAGTTTCTTGTCGATCGCTGGAAGGTGGGGGGCTTGACCGGCCTCTCAGGGGAAGGGAGGAAGGCTCAGGACTATGTCTGCACTCTGGTGCCGAGGATTAGGAAGTTGGAGGAGAGGGCTCAAGCCAGGGCGAAGCAGCGGCCCGCATTTCGTTTCAGCTGGATCTACGATAGGGAAGTACAGCTGTGATACATGAAGGGAGATGCCAATCAGTTTTGGTTCCATTGTAATAGAGGTTGTTATGTGCTCATCTTTGTTTTATGGGTCTGTTGGGGATGGAGAGAGATGAGTTTCTTGGCTATAGATACTATTTTGCTATTTCAGAATCAGGTGAGGGTTGAGTAATGTTGATGTTCTTAGTGTGTTCTGTTTTTGTTTACAAGTATTCTGTGGAATTATCGGTTCAATGTTTACAAGTAACCCCTCCCTCCCTCCCTCTCTCCCCCTATCGTGCTGCTCTAGAGCAAGGTTCATAGTTCTATGAGTATCGGGATCGATGGTAGTGACAGTATCGACAGTTTCGGATCGGAGTATCGGAGTATCGAATTTTTTGGTATCGGAAAAAAAAAAATTATTAATATTTTAGAATATCTTGCGACTTAGTAGTTTTGAAATTGAATGAAGTAGAAGTCAACCTTGCAGATTGGTTTTACATGTGATAAGTTTTCTTTGACATGCTTTTATAACCTTACTTTGCTTTTATATCCTTGTTGATTGGTCTTTTTAGTTCATTTTTTGTTTTTTGTCGAATTGACCAGAAAATTGACTCATAATGTCGGTATCGGTCAGTATCGGATTGGGATATGTCTAACCGTATCGGTATCGGCTGTTCTAATTTGTGTAATTTGTTGTGATAATATTCTTCTCTGCTTTTGTTACTCCAAACTATGTTTATGTATTTTTGCAGGGTATATATATGTAGTATCTATAGTCACTGATTAGTTGATAAGGTGAAGCACCCACCCTTCACTGGACTGGATAAAGCTCTTTTGAATAATTTCTCAACATCTAAGAGCTCTGCTACTAGAGCTATGGTCAGGACCAAAATAATTTAGATTGAGGCTTGGTTCACCAATGTAAGAAGGATTCTTTCTGATATTTACTTTAATAATTTAGATTTAGATGAGAAGGATTGACAAGAATAATCCACCGTGATATCGGCCCGGAATTCTTTGTGATCTTTACTTGAATAATTCTTTGTGATATTAACTTGAATAATCCAAAATTTGAAGTAGTCAACTGTTTCATTTGTCTCATTCTTATGGGTAGACGACACATTTAAAATCCTAACGCAGACTTAGAATGGCACGTAATATCTTGTTCAATCAGTCTTTTTCATCATATAGTCATCCTATATCGTATAACATGGCACGGTCAGTCTTTTTTATCATATAATGTATGAATATGTAATCAAATAGAAGTCTTCTTTATATATAGCATGGGTTGCACGTACAATTTTTTTTATATAATATTGCTAAAAATTAAAAATATATATTAAAATATACTTAAATATTTTAAATATAATTTAAATATATTATAATTAAAAAAATTATAGATATATTTTTAGAATTTTTATAGATATATTTTTAGAATTTTGGATATGTATTTACTTAAATAATACCATGTACATTTTAGAATTTATTATATGTTAAGGTAGTTAGAAGGATTTAGAAATTTTATTTTTAATTGATGAGGTACATACGTGGTTAGAACGTTTTTTTAATTTTTTTTATTTAGTGGAGAATATACATACAGTTTGGACGACTCATTTTTGAACCGTTTTCAAGACGCATTATAAAAGTAGAGATGCACGGACTTTGCACGTATTTTGTAACCTTTAATATTTTTTTCTATTTAATTATCTAACTATTCATGTTAAACTTAAGAGAAAATATGAGTTGCAACACATCTTATTTAACCATATTCAAGGTGCACCCCACTGCTTTACCATAATGTACAATACCTTCTACTTTTGTCAAAAACTAACGGTTAACTCCGTTGACCGTTAATTTTTGACCGAAATATCCCTAACAAATCACCATTATTATCCGTCTCCTCTCCTCAGCTTGGGAAGAGGGAATGAATATTTAGATCAAAAATTAACGGTCAACGGAGGTGACTGTTAGCTTTTTGACGAAAGTAGGAGATATTGTATATTATGGTAAAGCCGGTGTACCTTGAATGATTAAATAATTTGGAGGTACAACTCAAATTTTCTCTAAATTTAATAAATATTTTAATCAATAAACATATGTAATGATACTTTTGTAACAAAACAAATTCACGGTGAGGTCTATCTTTCCCCATAATATATAGTAGTTTAGATAAATAGGGTAATCAAATAGAAATCTTCTAATTCGAACCTAATTGTTGCAGACCCACCACCACCACCACCACAAATATATATATATATATATATATATATATATATATATATATATCACGATTCTCCACTTAAAACTTCTGAATGTTCTCAACTTATTGAATTTATCTTTTTTGATGGTACAAATTAAATCATTAAACTATTTATTTTTTTACAAAATTATATATATATATATATATATATATATATATATATATATTATTTTGTATAAGGGTATCAGGTTTGGACATAATTAGACTTTGGGTAATAGATTTGTCCGTTGATGGATTTTGGTATTTAAAATTTTTAATGACACATTTTAGTAACGAAATTGGACTTTTAATGAAGAAATGAAACTTTTAATAACGAATGTTCGTCACTAAAATGTGTCACTAAAAGGTTTCGAATATCTAAACCCATAAACGAACAGTACTCAAAATCTAACTAGCCCATTCATATATATATATATATATATATATATATATATATATATATATATAATGAGGCTTAGAAATGACGAAAAAATGAGCCGTCTAAGCCGTATGTATATCATCTTTTAAATAAATTAAAAAAATTAATAAGAAGATAACGAAATAACTATCTAAATATTCCACTAATTATTTTAAAAAAAACTTAACCATGCATTTAACTACCTAATATAATATATTTATAACTAAATAATTCTAATTCAAGTGTTTAAGGTGGGAGATATTTTTTTATGCTTGAGTTCAATTTCCAGAAATAGTATTTTTTTATAATAAATTTGTATTTTATTTTTTATAATATATTTTTTATGTACGTACAATGTATGTGAACATATATATCACGTAAGTTTATTATATATTAAACATGGCACTACAGAGGAAAAATAGTCTCTGAATTATTGAACCGATTTTATTGTAAAATGGAAGCAAACTTTGTAGGGCTTCCTAGGTTTGTGAATTATGGATGTCAGAGGTTGGATTTCTTTTGGAATCTGTAAAACTTGAACACGAGGAAACAGAATATTAGGAATCCATATTTAGGTTTATGTTTTTAACATTGCACCCAATTTTTGCCACAACAAATAAATAATTTTAATTGAGGGCTTTGGCAAGCTGGCAGCCCAGACTCATTGCTAGTAATTTTAATTGAGGGCTTTGTTCTGCAAAGATTTGGATAGATGAACATTTAGTGAGCGCTCTAATGAAGTTCCCTTTAGTATCCCTTGCTACAGCCGAGGCAGCAATAACTGTTGATGATGTTGTCCTATCCACATTGATTTTGATGACTCCATTCTGTGGTGGGATCCAATGGCTATCTTTGGTGATCTCTCTACCCATCTGAATGATGACTTAGAATAAATACATAGTTAACAATGTGTTTTTCCTCTGCTTATATTAAAAAAATATTAAAAAAACAAAAACACATTTAACAAGTGCGTATGAAAAAAAAAAATTACCGGTTTAAAACGCACTTGATAGATGCGAACCGACAGATTTTATTTTATTTTTTAAATTTTAAAAATAAAAGTTTGAAAACGCATGTAGTACCATACGGCTTGAATTTTTCAAAAAATAAAATAGAAACACATGTACTACATGCATCATCAGCCTTTGATTTTTTTTTTCCCCGAAAAATTTAAAAAATAAAAGTTTGAAAACGCATGTAGTACATGCGGCTAGGATTTTTAAAAAAAAATTAGAAACGCATTTAGTACATGCGTCAGCTTCTAAATTTTTATTATTTTTATATTTTCGAAAATTGAAAAAAAAACTTTGAAAACGCAATCTGGTGGGTTATCAGTACATGAATGCACTGGTGGGGAGGTTTCTCGCCCGCTCGACAAATCCAACACGTTATATTAGTTCCGTGCACCAACTATTAAATTATCTTGCTATTCTTGCCTTAGGATCAATTTCATGCATAAGATACAGAGCCTATCCCGTGTGGCAGTGCGCCGTGCGATATTCAAGAAACACGACGATACTTACCAACTTACCATTTGTCCTTCCCTGCCCAAGTATAAAACCATGTTAAACCAAGCACAAATATAGATATATAGAAATCCCAACGGTCGCATAACAAACACATGTATTCTACGAGGGTATTTCTAAATCAGGTGCACGATATACACAGTTTACAACACTCATATTATTTTGTGACTCAGGTTGTGCAGATTACTCAGATGTCTTATACTCATTTTACACCGGCATGTTATACTTGTATAGGCATGTTTTACTCAGACTAGTCAAATGTGTTTCAAGCTTTAGGTTACTTGGTCCAACTAACGATCTGCACGCATAGTGCGTCGTATATCCGTTACTTGCCACATGTTCCTACGAGCCCATACGCTGGTTGCCGCCACGTATGCAATATACTAATAATACAAACTTGGTCTTATGACCTGACGAGCCGCCATGGACAAGGTATAGTCTCGACAAGGAAATGGAATGCAATGCAGGTAGTGAGCCCCGCTACACGCATTTTCGTCCGAAGCAAACAACTATCTGAAATATTCCTGACCGGTTCGAATCGGCCCCGGCTCGACCAGCGTACCGTCCGCAGGAACCATAAGCCTGTGCACAGGTTGTCCATGACCATTGACCATCAATACTAAACTTTTATTATATGCAACATCTTAAGACCTTAAATGAACATAGCTACTTGACACAATGATTATGCATTTTACTCGTTCAGAGATTTCATAATCTGGTGTGTTCCATTCCATGCATTGTTTACGCTGCCGTCTTACTTCTTATTGTAGTTCCCGTTTTGGGAGTTGCCTTGGCGACCCAACGGTCCCGAAGACTTTCTATATTTCTATTGTTTGGCTTGGAACGACTATTTTGATAGTCTTCTGCCACAGGTAAGTTAACCAGAATCTATATTGTGCTTCTGTACCGAGGCCGTATCTATGTGATGAGCATTTCAAGACATATGGAGCAATGTACTTCAAAGAACATATAAGGAACAAAAGTAACACTACGAGGTAAAATTATAAGAACTGTAAAGCAAGCCTACCATTTCGTTCAACCGATCTACTTCCATGTTCTATACAAAGATATATCAGATGGGATTATTCCCTTAGCTAGATGTGTTGTATTCTTTATTAGCATGCAAGGGGTGATTCGTCTAGCGACTAGCATATATCAACCATATTTTAAGTGTGCTAGCTAAGCAAAGACAAGTTTATCGTAGCCACCCACCTTAGCGATGATTCATCTCGGTCGAGCGATACTCTGAGCGAGCCTCTGAAACTCTAAGTCTGAACTCCTGAAGGGCCAAGTTTGGATATCCTTTGCCTCAAGCAAGTCTTCTCGCTGAGCAAAGTGGGTCGGATCATCGCACTTATACCGTTTGAATCGGCTATCCGCATTGATGCGGAGCGGGTCGTTACACCCTTGCCTAGTAGGGTTGGTTCATGCTACATGGGGTCCTTAGGGATCGGGGTAGCCGGTAGCGCAATATTTTTCTTTCCCAATGATCTATGTAAATATTATCTTGTTTAATCATTACTAAATTATTTCAAGTTCTCGAGTCATGGACACTCAAGAACTTTCCTAGGATGACGGATCACGGGTACGAGATTTTCACGAGTTATCGTATCTGCGACTCGCAATACATTGGGCAATACTCACACTCGATTCTCCGCTGCCAAATGCAATGGATTTTCATACACAAAAAATTCTACGGTGTTGTGGGGATTGTGAAAAAGTACATAAACTGGTCTGGTAACACAAATTTATATCAACATGAGGAAGCACATAACAATAATCACTAAAAGGAATTACTAAATGAACATATTTAAAGGGAACACAAAAATGCGCACAAATTTTTTTGGCCGCATGCACCCACTGGCAGCATGGACTCATTTGCCGCATGCACCAACTGTCCACATGTTCAGGGTTAAAGTCTACTCCTTGAGACAAGTGTCAAAGTGACGGCCAATAAATAAAGTGTCAGTAAAGTGACATAAAGTGATTGATGTGACATGCCATAAAGTGTGTCAGGAAGAAAAAGACAAAACCATAAAAGATGTGCAAGGGTGAAGCAGAGTAATGCGTCAAAAAGAAGAGGCGCATAGTGTCAATGTCGCATAAGTCCGTTTGCTTCATACTCAGATTTTCGCATATATGTCTCTCTTGGACTTTAGCAAATTTTTCATTCGTTCAGCGAGTGAATACACAAGAATTCAAGGACTTAGTTCCAGAACACTTTGTGTAATGAACAATCATGCATCCAACAAGATGGACGCATGCTGTCAATATGCGGCAAGGAGTTCAGGCCGCATAACCCTCTCGGACCACATAATGCTCTCTGTCGCATAGGTAGCTGCCCGCATGAAGACTTCGTCTTCTCCAACAGCAGGTTAAACCATGGCCAAAAGCTCCAAAAAAATCAAAAAATTATTTTCTTCATAAAATCTTTATTTTAACTCCAAATCAAGTGAAACAAAAGTCAAATTGCACGAAATAAAATTCTCTAACATAAAGAACAACTAGTTTTCAAAAACACTAAGTTTTAATATATCAAAAATAAGAAAAACTCATGGAACCCATAAAAATTCTAAACTTAAAATTCAGATCTACAAAAATTCATACATCAAAAATCTAAAACTCCAAGAACTAAATATGATCAGCAACTCAAGGAGAACATTTTCTATCGAATACATTTTTTAAAAACAACATATATATAAAAAATCTAAAAATTTATGACTTCACTATTGAGCAAGATGTACTTGCCTAAGAATCCAATAACCTCTTCCTAGCTAGGTCCGATGCTAGGATTCGGCTAGAGAAGGTGCACGGGGGTGAGGGAGAAGGGAGCAAGGAAGAAGGAAATGAAAATGAAGAAGAAGAAAGAGAGGAGAGAGAGAAAGGCTCATATATATACTAAGAGGAGAGAAAAAATGGTTTAGTCATGGGTTCAATGAAATGAACCGAACCAAGTGTTCATTCTACATGCGGGTCCTAAACCGGGTCCGTGGTAATGCCAATGGGTATTATATTAGTCTCGGGTAGTCTCTTTCAACAACAGAAAAAAATAACAATAAATGAAAAGACATGAACCAATACTGAGACATACAGCAGGAATATATTATCGAAAAAAAATTAAATTCAAGAAATTCAAGAATACCAAATCTGGAATCGGGTGTGACACAAACTATTAGTTCTTTTTTGTTTGGTTTATAATCTCTACTCACACAATTGTCAAGCAGACCTTTAATGTTTCTACCGTAATCGAAAGTTAAATCGATCTTATTACGATAAGTAAATTATTTATAAATAGACAAATTTTGTCATTAAAAAAATAAAAAATATATTTTTGTCCCATTTTTAATCATCTTCACACTGATATATTATATGATAACGTTTGAGAGTCCGTAGACACCAATTTTTACTCGTTAACATCGAAATACTGAAAGAAAACCCGAAAATAAAGTTAATCAAAGTAAAATTTGGAGATCGAAACATCATTTTTTTGCAATTCTGAAATTTTGAGAAATTCGTCTAATGGTGAAACAGTTTATCCCATAGTACTTTTTGATATGATCATTTTGGCACAAGCCGGACCTTGTTTCGATCTCTCAGTCAAAAGTTATGGTACTTTAAAATTTTAAATTTTATACTTTTGTCTGTAACACGTGCGTCTTACCTTGGATGGTTTTCTTTTATACGGATTGTGTTACTCTCGTCGAGAGCATATAAATCAACCTATTGTTTAACAAAAAAAATTTTTTGAACAAATAGTTATGGCCGTTCGAAGTCTGCTCGACGACAAACGTCATTTTCTTATGGTAGATAATTTTTAAAATTTTGGATGTTCAATTATAGCATATTTTGTTTTGGATGTTAAAATTTATTTTTTCTAATTTATTTTAAAAAGTATTGCTACAACAATGTCACGCCCTAGTTCCAAAATATCGAGGGACTGGACACGTGGCAATGGCCAGCAGCACGCACCGATGGTCAACCCAATTTAATGGAACCATCAGGGCGCACTTAAGCTGTAAAGAAGGTCTACTACAACAAGTCACACTAATCTCATCCATAAAAGATAAATAAATAAACTGCATAATGAAATAGAAATAAGTAGCAACAAATCTCAACAAGTCAGTCGGAGAAACAATCCGACATATGTCTGAATACTCTGGCTCAGTAGGCCAGGAACAAAAGAGATAAACATAAAGTAAATACTGAGTACGGGATCAGGTACCCAGGAGAAGTCTTCGGCAGTCACCTCGTCTTCAGGGTTCGGTTCTGCTCCAATATCAAGTCCAGTAATAGCTTCAGCTCCTGTCCCGTATATCTCGGGGTACTGCTCCTCAGCTAAACCTGGGGACATAATCCATTCCAGGTCCTCAGGGGACATAGCAAGGTACAGAAAATACAAGCCAAATAAATAAGCAGTGCAGCAATAAGTAAATAATGGGGTAAACTATGTAACCATCTATGTGATATGCAAATGAGAGCAACACTAGTACTCAGGCTGAGACCGCTATAAGCTCTGTGTCGGGGAGCCGGTAGCAGTAATAACACGTAAAGGGTCTAGCTCTGCTGGAGAGTCTACAACCTCACAATAATAGTAGATATATATATAGAACAGACTGTAGCCTGTGTGTCTCTCCCCACCCAATATAATCACGCAAATCATGACCATAACGTCTCATGTCCATGTCAGCGGGATTATAACTAATGCAACAAGTCATACTGTCTATAAATAAATATCTCTGTCAAGTCCTGCATCCTATACAGAATCACCATGAATATCTCAGAAAGATTCTGTCCATGTATAGTGTCAAGTGTCCTGGGTTGTAGGGTACTTGATAGGTCAAGTACAAGAGTAAAGGGTATCGTAAATCCATCTCTAAATGACGAACCCAACACCGCGTACGGTGTTGGCACCCGACTATGATCGGACACTAGGTACGCCATACGTTTCCTAGGTTAAGCAGTTTAAACAAGTTTATATAAATTTACACAAGAGATCCAGCAAAATATTATCACAGAAAATATGAAAATAAAGACTGCAAGTTGGCAAGGTGCACTTGCCTGATGTTTGGATTCTACTTAGGTCCTGTTCTCGAAAATTTCTAGAGATGTCTCCGAAAGTTAAAATAAACAGTACCATCACGCTCAGAAGGTGCCAAATATCTAGGAACGCCTGTCCTTGGGTCCAATTTGGAGACAAGGGCAAAAACAGCAATTTCGGATCAAAACGGGGTCCACTGGTGGGCCCGCTTTGCACCAAAAAACGTGTCAGGGTCAACGGTCTCCAAATTTATCAAACTTAGTGTCAACATGTCAGGAACACTGATACGAATCCAACGGAACTTTCAGAATTGAATTCCGATGAGCCGATCACAAAATCGCCCGTCGAGCGGGACTTGTGGGGCCCACGACACGCGATTTCGTCAACGTTCTCAGAATCGAACCAAACTTGACCCACAGGACCAGCATATCGCTACGATTCTGATGGCGCAAGTTTCGTCTCGATCCGACGTATATGCACAAAGTTAGGATGAATTGCAGAAAAGTTGAATACGGGGCGATGTCCGCGGATACGCGTTGATTCCGGTGTGCACGCACACCTGAATCAGCTTTCGCGAAATCCAACACGTCCGTATCAATGACGCGCACGTATCTGTGAAGACCGCACGCGACCAAGTCGTCCCGTTTGGCGGGGCGTACTCAGTTCCGGGGTGAAACAAGGTCTGGTTTTTTCTATTTTTGGATCGCGGTGTGCGATCACCACAGGACGCGATGCCCCGAGCGGTTTGTCCGGGCACCGAGAGGGTCATACAGGCTTCGCAACGCAATTTACAGAATCAAAAACGGAGATACAGGGTGCGAGATACGAGTACCTGAACGAGGCTCCTCGAAACGGGGTTTTCGTGTCCGAGACGTGTCCTGAGTCGGTCTACTGTGTCCTGGACACAGTGTCCTGTGTCCGGCCTAGGGCTAAATCGTGTCCGGCCTAGGGCTCTGCTGGCGGACACGGCGGAGGCGGCTAAGGCGGCGCTGGCGGCGGAGGGAGCCGGGGGTCGGCGTCGCCGGGGGCTCGGGACGCAGGCGGCGCCGGCAGAGGGTCGCCGGAGGCGGGCTCGGGCAGGGGTTCGACTGGGAGGAGAGAGGAGGAAGGAGAAGGGGGAGGCCGGCTCGGGCGGCTCACGGCGGATTGGTGGCGGCGGCGGCGCGCTGGTCTGAGGAGGGCGGCGGGTCTCGGGGGTCGTCGGAGGGGTTCCGGCGGGGATCGAGGGAGATGGGAGAGGCGGAAGAGGGAGGAAGAGGGAGATATTTATAGGGGTCTGCCGGGGGGGGCTGGCCGGGACGTGGCCGGGGAACGCGGAGCCGAGGAGGTCGTGGTCTTCCTGGCGGAGGCGGCGGAGAGCCCGGGCAGTGGCCGAGGGATCCGGTCGCACAGGCGACGTGGGGAAGATGGGGGGACTGGGTCGGGTCGGGCGGCGGGCTCCGGGTGGACGGACCCGCCCGACCCGCTAGGGTGGCTGGGCTGGGCTACTGGGCCGGGCCGGGCCCAAAAATAAAAAATAAAAACAATAATAATAATAATAATAATAATAATAATAATAACAATTAATTAATTAATTAATTAATTACCTTATATAGTTTTTAGGCATTTAAAAATAGGTCTGAGGTCCAATAAAATCCAGAAAAATTACCCTAAGTCCGGTTTTCTATTTTACATCATAAAATCATATTTTTATTACATTTTAATATTAGTTATTAGCAATTAAAAATTACATAATCACCACAGCACTTATGTAAATTCCTGAAAATTGCAGAAAAATCCCCAAAAGATTGATTTTATAAAATCTGAAAATTTTAGGGTGTTTACAAGCTACCCCCCTTAAGGGGATTGCGTCCTCGCAATCAAAGGGTAAACTACAAAGGCACGAATTTACAGAATTAAAGAATGCTTAGGTTTTACCTGCATCTGCAAATAAGTGTGGATAACGCTGGCGCATAACATCCTCTCGTTCCCAGGTCGATTCGCTAGGAGAGTGCTGTTTCCAAGCTACCCGAACCAGTCTGATTGTCTGCCCTCGCAGTGTCTTTTCACTGGTGTCGAGTATACCCACTGGCTGCTCCTCGTATCTTAGGCTAGGGCCCACTAAAATCTCAGAATGATCAACTATATGACTTGGGTCGGTCACGTATCGCCTCAGCTGTGAGACGTGGAATACATCATGCACTCCCTCTAAGGATGGAGGTAATGCAAGACGATAAGCCACCTCACCAATGCGCTCCAAGATATCAAATGGCCCAATATACCTTGGGCTTAACTTGCCTCTGCTGTCAAATTTGATGGTACCTCGAGTGGGTGAGATCCTCAAAAATACATGCTCTCCTTCCTTGAACTCCAGGGGTCGTCTGTGCGCATCGGCCCAATGCTTCTGTCTATCCTGGGCTGCACGAATATGGTTCTGAATCTGCTTTACTTTCTCCACTGTCTCCGTTACCAGCTCTGGACCCAGTAATTGACGTTCGCCAATGTCGCTCCAGCATACTGGCGATCTGCACTTCCTTCCGTACAATGCCTCGAAAGGTGCCATCTGAATGCTTGCCTGATAGCTGTTATTGTAGGAGAACTCCACTAAGTGCAGATGATCTTCCCAAGATCCTCCAAAGTCCAGTATACATGATCGCAGCATATCTTCCAAGATATGAATTGTGCGCTCTGATTGTCCGTCTGTCTGGGGATGATAGGCAGTACTGAATTTGAGCCTGGTGTCGAGACTCTCTTGCATGCTTCGCCAGAAGTGAGATGTAAATCTTGAGTCTCGATCTGATACAATACTAACCGGCACTCCGTGTAATTTTACGATCTGTCGCATATACATGTCGGCTAGTGCTTCCGTGGATTGTCCGACTCTGAATGGCAAGAAGTGAGCCGACTTAGTGAGCCGATCCACGATAACCCATACCGCATCCTTTCCACTAGAGCTTCTTGGAAATCCAGTGACGAAGTCCATGGTAATATGCTCCCACTTCCATTCAGGTATGGGAAGTGGCTACAACATACCTGCAGTCCTTTGATGCTCGGCCTTTACCTGCTGGCAGACTAAGCATTTTGCCACAAATCGGGCAATCTTCCTTTTTATTCCATGCCACCAGTAATATTATCTTAAGTCCCGGTACATCTTGGTTCCTCCTAGATGAACCGAGTATATGGAGCTATGTGCTTCAGTCATCAACTCCTGCCTTAATTCTCCATTTGGAACATATAAGCGATTTTCGCACCTTAATGTCCCGTCCTCGTGGATGCGAAGTCCCGTCTGCAGGCCTGCTTCTGTTCTCTCTTTCAGCCTTCGGAACCTGGCATCATTAGGCAAAGCTTCTTTGATTCTCTCCACCTGTCACGCCCCAGTCCCAAAATACGTAGGACTAGGATACGTAACTATGCCAGCCGCCCGTATATATGGCAACTCCAATATATGGAAACCATATATACGTGCGTACGCTGTATAATGAACAATAGTTCACCAGTGGTATAATTAATCACAAGTCACAGGATAATATCTAAATCTCATCCACAGAAATCAAATATACATGAATCACCAATAACTAGGTAACTAAATCTCAACAGTAAATAACTAAAGAATGACAGTCAGATGGAAACAAATCCACTGCCGAAATAGAATATAAAATAAACCAGATACACACCATATAAGAACAACATCTGACAATCACGAGGCTCGAAGAGAAGACCTCCTCGGAATATATGTAACCTGTCCGGATCTGTGCTCCTGTGAATACTCAAGAACATACACACCTGGCAGGGAACCAGGTCCTCAGAGGGACATAGCAAGATACATAAAAATGACATGCCATAATATAAATACTGAATAAATAAATGGGGTGTACTAACCATCTAAGTGAATGCAATTTAAAGACCTTGTAGTACGCATGGGAATGTGTGGCTAGACATATGCTGACGTAATTCACCAATCGTCGGGACTGGCTAGTATATGTGTCATATGCCCCCGACGCAGGGAACTCTACAATCGTCCATCTCCGAGGAGCATGGATCGAAGGATAAAGACTCAATGAAGGGGGTGTCCCATACGCCTACTAAATGTCTTCCCCGCCCAATATAGATGTACAAGTCGTAAAAACGACGTGGACACCTCCTACTATGATGCAAGTCTCAATAAAATAAACAACTGAGCTAAATACCGCTACACGTGTTGCTCACACTGATGGCCAGTCGCGCATGAGGCACGCGTCCCTACATGTACTCACTCTGTGACGTGTAATGATACGTGTCAAGGCCTGAGAAGTTATATCAATAACTTCACAATTTTAGGTGGGTCTACTAGACACTAGGTCAGACACAAGTCCTAACGTCAACGCCATCGTTGACTGCACCCGAGTTTTCTCGGACGCACACATTTATATAATATAAAATAGATAAACATGTAACTAGCAATAACTGAATTTAAACAGTACAGCAAGGCAAGGTATACTTAACTGGCGGGAGAGCTGCAAATATAATGTCCAGATGTCAAATACCAAGTGTCAGAAACTATGGCCTCAGAAGGAAAGTCTCCGGATGCTGAAATAAACATCACTAACAGTCTCAGAAAATATCAAATAGCTAGAAATGCCTGTCTTTAAGTCCAATTTGGACACAGGGGCAAAAATGACAGTTTCCGGTCAAAGTGGGGTCCACATGTGGGCCACTTTGCACCGAAAAGCGTGTCAGGGTCAAAGGTCTCCAAATTCACCAAACTTAGTGTCAACAAGTCCAGAACGTCGATACGAACCCAACGGAATGTCCAGAACTGGATTCCGATGTGCCGATCACAAAATCGCCCGTCAAGTGGAGCCTATGGGGCCCACGATACGGGATTTTGTCAACGTTCTCAGAATCGAACCAAACTTGGCTCACAGGACCAGCGTATTGCTACGAGTCCGATGGCGCAGGTTTTGTCTCGATCCGACGTGTATACACAAAGTTACAGCGTGTTCCAGAACTGACGGATACGGGACGTTGTCGGCGGATACGCGTTGATTCCGGTGTGCACGCACATCCAAATCAACTTCTCTGAATTCCTACACGTCCGTATCAACGTCGCGCACGTTTCGGTAAAGACCGCGTGCGACCAAGTCGTCCCATTTGGCGGGGCATACTCGGTTCCGGGGTGAATCGGGTCGTTGTTTTTCCTGTTTTTGGATCGCGTGCCGCGATCGCCACAGGACGCGATACTCCGAGCGGGTTACACGGGCACCGAGATGGTTACATAGTCTACACGACGCAACTGACGGAATTAAAATTAGAATTACGAGGAGAGAGATATCGTTACCTGAACAGGGCTCCAGAAACGGCGTTTCTTCGTGTCCGACACGTGTCCGAATCGTGTCTGTGTTAGGGCTGCTGTTGTCCGGAGACGGCGGCTCGGGGCATGCTCGTCGGCGGAGCGGCGCTGCACGGCGGGGAGGCCGGCTCAGGGAAGGCGCTGGCCGAAGAGATTCGGGCGGCTGCGGCCTCGTGGCCGAGCGGGGGGGGGGGGGGGAGGAAGGAGGAGTAGAGGGAGAGGGGAGCTCGGCTGCGGCGGTTGGGGGAGCAGCCGACGCTGGCGGAGGAGGTGGGGTGGCCGGCGAGGGCGGCTCACCGCGGTAGCGCGGGCGGAGGGGGAGAGTGCGGCGGGGCCAGCGGGAAGGGGAGAGGGGAAGCCGAGGGGAAGGGCGGCGGAGGCGGGGCTGCTGGAGGAAGGAGAGGGAGGAGGAGGAGATCGAGGGGTCGGGGTCGGCCGCCGCGCGGAGGGGGAGCTCCGGGGCCGCGGGAGGAGAAGTCTGAGGAGAGAGGGAGAGGAAGAAGCTGGGAGAGGGTCGGGTCCGCCGCGGAGGGGGAGCCAGCGGGGAGGGGGTGGCTCGCCGCCGGCGGGGGTCAGCTCCGGCGAGGTCGGCTCGCCGCCGGGGGGTCAGCTGCGGGATCGGGGAGGGGTAGATTTCTTTAGGTTTTCTTTTATTTTCTTTTTCTTTTTCTTTTTCTTTTAGTTTTATTATATAGAAAATTATATTACTATTTTAAGAAAATATCTAAAAATATCTCGAGATATTTACAAGATATTTTCGGGATCTTTTCGGGTGGATCCCGCGTCCAAATGGACGGTGCAGGTTCACCGGCCAATGAGGGGTGACACTTCGCACTGAAATTTGCGGGAAAGTCCCTGTAGTTTTCATAAATTGCAGAATTATCCTATTTTTTGGAAATTGCGCAATTACGAAATTGTCTGGAAAAACACCAGATTCCTGAAAATGCTAAAATTCACAGAATTGAGGAAAATTGCTGTGTGAGGGTCCCGAGGGGGTGGGGGTGAGTCTGGGCAGGGGTTGGGCCTGGTTTCTGGGTGATACGGGTCATCGTATTTATTAATAAATAAATACTGCGCATGGTGTTCTCTAATTATTTAGAGGCAGTTAGGGTCATAATTTTTCTACGGTGTCAATACACTAAATGTAGTATACTTAGTGTAGAAAATTAACATATTTTTGTTTGGACAAAACAGGTGCATGTTGGGCCTCAAATCCCTAGGGGTACAGAGAGGGGTAAAGAGCAGAAAATTAAATAGGAATTAAATACGGACGATTGTAACGATATTTGTGCGTCTCATACGAGGCTCAAAACAAAGTATCTGGGAGTTGCACAAAATTCAGGAAAATAGTCTGACATGTCTAGGACAGGTATGTGAACTTTGTTCGGGGATAACATTCAAGGTAAAGCTCCAAATAATTCGGTGATGGACCAGTGCACAAGTCAACAGGATATGTAGGAAAAATAAATTAAAATATTGCCATAAATCCTAAATTGCGAAAATAATCCTAGAAATACTGAAATCTGGTCGAGGGGGTTTACAATCTACCCAACTTATAAAAATTTTGTCCTCGAAATTAAAACTAAGCCATGGTAGAAGTCAAGGATGGCAATAGATATAATTTAACAAAGTAATTTATATCTTGGTTTACGAATAGGTTCGAAAAATGTTTACGCATGTCGTCCACACGCTCCCAAGTAGATTCTCCTGGTGCGCCATGCTTCCTTGCCACGCGGACCAAGGGAATAGGCTGGTTTCTCAATACCTTTCCTCGATGATCAAGGATTTCCACGGATTACTCTTGATACGACAAGCTTGGCCTAATGGCGATCTACGAATGGTTGAGAACCTGACTGCTGTCTGTCACATATCGCCTGAGTTGCGACACGTGGAATACAACAAGCACTCTCTCAAGGGAAGGTGGTAGCGCAAGTTGATATGCCACTACTCCCACTCTTTTTAGCACGTCCATGGTTCAATATAACTTGGTCTCAACTTGTTGCGTCCTCCGAATCGAATGGTGACTCTAGTAGGTGATATTATCAAGAAGACATGATCGTCCTTTTTGAATTCCAAGGGACGATGATGACGGTTTGCCTACTACTGTTGTCTGTCTTGCACTGCTCGCAAGGGTCCTTGTATTACTTAACTGTCTCTACGGTGTTGACCACCAACTCTGGTCACGCGAATTCTTGTCTGGGACAAAGCTGACTGGTATGCCATGCAATCTTACGATTTGCCTCATATATAAGTTATGTCTTCCTAGCTTCGAAGTAATTATGACGGTTGCAAGTTCCAAATTTCTTCTCATGTACTCATAATTGTCTAGATGCATATGCCATTACCTTGCCATCCTGTATTAATACGCATCCCAAACTTTTTCCTGATGCGTCTGTAGATCACAACCGCCTGATCCGGATGGAATAGTCAATACTGGTGCTGTGGTCAGTCGCTTCTTCAACTCCTCGAAAGTGGCTTGACACTGTTGGTCCATAGGAATTCTTAATCCTAATAAGTCAACCTAGTCACAGGTGCTGCTATCCTTTCAGGAGTCAATCAATTGTTTATCCAGGTGAAATCCATTTAGACTCCTGTCAGCAAAATGATACATCCTTTTTCGTAATACTTGAGTTCTGAATCTTGCTCCAAGTTACGAGGCAAAAATAAAATTTTGCTGTCATAGGGATGTACGTATCAGGAACGTAGGTAGGTAGGTAGGTAGTGAAGGGTCATCTAAAGGTAGCACCATTTTAAACTGTAATCTAATCTAATAATAGGGTTTGGTAATTATCCAAGAAACAAACAGAAATGACTACAGAAACAATACACTTTTCGTATTTATACTAAGCACAAGGTTTAGTCTTTTCGAAATAAGGGAAGACGGAAAACAGTAATCAAGAGTTCAAGGGGAAGGTAATAGATTAGAAGTGTGAGGATCAAGGCGTTTAAAGAATTCAATGGGATTTGTCAAAGTAGTTGTGGATTGAAATCCTGTTTTGGTAATTCCTATTCACATATTCGTATTAGCACAGTTACGTAACTGATACGATATGCTCAGATATATCTAGAGGGTAAGTACATCTGTCTACTAATCACTATATATCTCAATCCACGTAAAGTAGTTATGCGAAGGCGAATCAAAATGCACTAAGGTTGATCAGACCGTAATACACTGATTCTGAATAGACAATTGTATTAGTGGA
The DNA here is from genome assembly GCA_036927795.1 of Iris macrosiphon. Classification (NCBI taxonomy): domain Eukaryota; kingdom Viridiplantae; phylum Streptophyta; class Magnoliopsida; order Asparagales; family Iridaceae; genus Iris; species Iris macrosiphon. The sequence goes on from JAYESA010000021.1 coordinate 218,097, forward strand.
GTGGATCAGGCCCCAATAATACATGTGTCATGAACAAGCTCGATAAAGAATAAGCTTGCAAAACTAGGCTATAATAGCATCATAAGTCAAGGTAGGACAGCAATTTTAAGTATGCTAGATTATGATGAGAGAAATTACAACATAATTCACAATCACAAAAAGATAAGACTCTACAATCTCTACAGTTATTATTCTAACTCCTTGTCTAAGTCGCTAGTTGACCTAAAAGAAGTATGGCCTTCTAAGTTCTAAAATAATAATATAAACTATAGGTTGTCTGCCTAAAACAGAGATTTCAAGAAAGTTCGCGTAATGTAGGGGTTCGAGGTTGTCTGCGTAAATCAGAGATATAATAATTTGGCGTAACGCATGGCTTCAGAGCTATCCGCGTAATACAGAGAAGCGTAAGTGGAGCTTCAAAGCTGTTCACGTAAAAAGTCTGTGCGTAACAGTCTACGTAAAAGTCTGAGCATAAAAAGTTTTGCGCTAAAATCTGCGCAAAATATCTCCTGCGTAAAGTCTATTATTCGTCGTAGCGTAAAGTTGTACGAAAAACTCATGAGTTTGTCAGTCAAATTTAGTGAATCCTGACATCTGACAAAAGTAATTTGTACAATGATCGAGTGGATGGTTTGTGATGATGAATTTGCACGGGAACCCAAGTTGTCGTTTAGTGACTTTATTGGATACCAGTCATTCGCTTGAGGTGAGACAAAGCCAGATGTCCTGTCAGAAAGCTGTTTCTTTTTGCACAGGGCTCGAGGCGTATCTCTGCGCAGGATTTGGTCGTGCCTGGAGAAAGCTAAGGCTGTAACAAATATGCTAACATCCTATCCTTATATTGTACGCTTAATCAGGTTACTCTATGCTGGTTATCTATGAATCATCAGGTTTACGCAGGGCAGTTACCTACGTGGCTGGCATGATGCGTCATACGCAGGATAAGGAAGACTAAGGGCGGCGTAAAGGGGACAAACTTCTACATGAATTGGCTTTTACGCCAACTAGGCAGTGGTTTGGCTCTTACGCTAACAACGGTCAAATGGGTTTTACGCCAACAAGGGTAAAGAGTCTCTGGCGTAAAACTCTGGTTTATCCAAACTTAGGATGGGGTTTCAGTCCTAGTATTCAATCTTAGATTTTTATGGGTTTCTCAAGACTAGGGTCAATACTATAGTCAAATCTCTAATAATCCTATCTCTAACTAATCCTAGTAGTGTTTATACTACTCTCAAGTCATATATAATTACATCAAGGTATAAGGATAAGTTAACTATAGGTAAGTGACGCTAGGGTTCATTAGGTAATACGGAAGACTATGGTTCATTTAGGTAATAAGGAAGACTAGGGTTCATTAAGTAGTCAGAACTTAATGATATGTCAATGCCCTAGTTGTATTCTAAGTAGGAATATTACCCTAATTATCATTCTATTAACAGGGATTCCTATATTCTAGTAGGGGCTATACTTAAGGAATTCTCAGGGAAGCACATGAATCAAGCAGGATGCAATTTTGTAAGTAGGACAGACTGGAAGGGAGATTAAGTCATAGTAAATTTTGGATGAGATTCTATATTCTAATCCTAGGTGCAGGCTTGCTCGGTACAGTAACGTAACCGAGACAATATGCTCTGAGACGCAGGCTTGCTCGGTACAGTAACGTAACCGAGATAATATGCTCTCGACCTGCATGGGCCACCACTAAAAACATTGTCACGCCCCAGTCCCAAAATACGTAGGACTAGGATACGTAACTATGCCAGCCGCCCGTATATATGGCAACTCCAATATATGGAAACCATATATACGTGCGTACGCTGTATAATGAACAATAGTTCACCAGTGGTATAATTAATCACAAGTCACAGGGTAATATCTAAATCTCATCCACAGAAATCAAATATACATGAATCACCAATAACTAGGTAACTAAATCTCAACAGTAAATAACTAAAGAATGACAGTCGGATGGAAACAAATCCACTGCCGAAATAGAATATAAAATGAACCAGATACACACCATATAAGAACAACATCTGACAATCACGAGGCTCGAAGAGAAGATCTCCTCGGAATATATGTAACCTGTCCGGATCTGTGCTCCTGTGAATACTCAAGAACATACACATCTGGCAGGGAACCAGGTCCTCAGAGGGACATAGCAAGATACATAAAAATGACATGCCATAATATAAATACTGAATAAATAAATGGGGTGTACTAACCATCTAAGTGAATGCAATTTAAAGACCTTGTAGTACGCATGGGAATGTGTGGCTAGACATATGCTGACGTAATTCACCAATCGTCGGGACTGGCTAGTATATGTGTCATATGCCCCCGACGCAGGGAACTCTGCAATCGTCCATCTCCGAGGAGCATGGATCGAAGGATAAAGACTCAATGAAGGGGGTGTCCCATACGCCTACTAGATGTCTTCCCCATCCAATATAGATGTACAAGTCGTAAAAACAACGTGGATACCTCCTACTATGATGCAAGTCTCAATAAAATAAACAACTGAGCTAAATATCGCTACACGTGTTGCTCACAGTGATGGCCAGTCGCGCATGAGGCACGCGTCCCTACATGTACTCACTCTGTGACGTGTAATGATACGTGTCAAGGCCTGAGAAGTTATATCAATAACTTCACAACTTTAGGTGGGTCTACTAGACACTAGGTCAGACACAAGTCCTAACGTCAATGCCATCGTTGACTGCACCCGAGTTTTCTCGGACGCACACATTTATATAATATAAAAATAGATAAACATGTAACTAGCAATAACTGAATTTAAACAGTACAACAAGGCAAGGTATACTTGCCTGGCGGGAGAGCTGCAAATATAATGTCCAGATGTCAAATACCAAGTGTCAGAAACTATGGCCTCAGAAGGAAAGTCTTCGGATGCTGAAATAAACATCACTAACAGTCTCAGAAAATATCAAATAGCTAGAAACGCCTGTCTTTAAGTCCAATTTGGACACAGGGGCAAAAATGACAGTTTTCGGTCAAAGCGGGGTCCATATGTGGGCCACTTTGCACCGAAAAGCGTGTCCGGGTCAAAGGTCTCCAAATTCGCCAAACTTAGTGTCAACAAGTCCAGAACGTCGATACGAACCCAACGGAATGTCCAGAACAGGATTCTGATGTGCCGATCACAAAATCGCCCGTCAAGTGGAGCCTATGGGGCCCACGATACGGGATTTTGTCAACGTTCTCAGAATCGAACCAAACTTGGCTCACAGGACCAGCGTATTGCTACGAGTCCGATGGCGTAGGTTTCGTCTCGATCCGACGTGTGTACACAAAGTTACAGCGTGTTCCAGAACTGACGGATACGGGACGTTGTCGGCGGATACGCGTTGATTCCGGTGTGCACGCACATCCAAATCAACTTCTCTGAATTCCTACACGTCCGTATCAACGTCGCGCACGTTTCGGTAAAGACCGCGTGCGACCAAGTCGTCCCGTTTGGCGGGGCGTACTCGGTTCCGGGGTGAATCGGGTCGTTGTTTTTCCTATTTTTGGATCGCGTGCCGCGATCGCCACAGGACGCGATGCTCCGAGCGGGTTGCACGGGCACCGAGATGGTTACATAGTCTACACGACGCAACTGACGGAATTAAAATCAGAATTACGAGGAGAGAGATATCGTTACCTGAACAGGGCTCCAAAAATGGCGTTTTTTCGTGTCCGACACGTGTCCGAATCGTGTCTGTGTTAGGGCTGCTGTTGTCCGGAGACGGCGGCTCGGGGCATGCTCGTCGGCGGAGCGGCGCTGCACGGCGGGGAGGCCGGCTCGGGGAAGGCGCTGGTCGGAGAGATTCGGGCGGCTGCGGCCTCGTGGCCGAGCGGGGGGGGGGGGGAAGGAAGGAGGAGTAGAGGGAGAGGGGAGCTCGGCTGCGGCGGTTGGGGGAGCAGCCGACGCTGGCGGAGGAGGTCGGGTGGCCGGCGAGGGCGGCTCGCCGCGGTGGCACGGGCGGAGGGGGAGAGTGCGGCGGGGCCAGCGGGAAGGGGAGAGGGGAAGCCGAGGGGAAGGGCGGCGGAGGCGGGGCTGCTGGAGGAAGGAGAGGGAGGAGGAGGAGATCGAGGGGTCGGGGTCGGCCGCCGCGCGGAGGGGGAGCTCCGACGGGCCGCGGGAGGAGAAGTCTGAGGAGAGAGGGAGAGGAAGAAGCTAGGAGAGGGTCGGGTCCGCCGCGGAGGGGGAGCCAGCGGGGAGGGGGTGGCTCGCCGCCGGCGGGGGTCGGCTCCGGCGAGGTCGGCTCGCCGCCGGGGGGTCAGCTGCGGGATCGGGGAGGGGTAGATTTCTTTAGGTTTTCTTTTATTTTCTTTTTCTTTTTCTTTTTCTTTTTCTTTTAGTTTTATTATATAGAAAATTATATTACTATTTTAAGAAAATATCTAAAAATATCTCGAGATATTTACAAGATATTTTCGGGATATTTTTGGGATCTTTTCGGGTGGGTCCCGCGTCCAAATGGACGGTGCAGGTTCACCGGCCAATGAGGGGTGATACTTCGCACTGAAATTTGTGGGAAAGTCCCTGTAGTTTTCATAAATTGCAGAATTGTCCTATTTTTGGGAAATTGCGCAATTACGAAATTGTCTGGGAAAACACCAGATTCCTGAAAATGCTAAAATTCACAGAATTGAGGAAAATTGCTGTGTGAGGGTCCCGAGGGGGTGGGGGTGAGTCTGGGCAGGGGTTGGGCCTGGTTTCTGGGTGATACGGGTCATCGTATTTATTAATAAATAAATACTGCGCACGGTGTTCTCTAATTATTTAGAGGCAGTTAGGGTCATAATTTTTCTACGGTGTCAATACACTAAATGTAGTATACTTAGTGTAGAAAATTAACGTATTTTTGTTTGGGCAAAACAGGTGCATGTTGGGCCTCAAATCCCTAGGGGTACAGAGAGGGGTAAAGAGCAGAAAATTAAATAGGAATTAAATACAGACGATTGTAACGATATTTGTGCGTCTCATACGAGGCTCAAAACAAAGTATCTGGGAGTTGCACAAAATTCAGAAAAATAGTCTGACATTTCTAGGACAGGTATGTGAACTTTGTTCGGGGATAACAGTCAAGGTAAAGCTCCAAATAATTCGGTGATGGACCGGTGCACAAGTCAACAGGATATGTAGGAAAAATAAATTAAAATATTGCCATAAATCCTAAATTGCGAAAATAATCCTAGAAATACTGAAATCTGGTCGAGGGGGTTTACACCACCAACGATGACTTAACTTTGAGGTTAGCCAGCAAACCCTTTTGTCTAGGTAGAACAACCTCTATCTGAAGATCTTGCAAGTCTTGTAATAGCTGAGGCTGCTCCGTTAAGAAATAAGCCAAGGGTTTTCTGCTGAGGGCATCAGCTACAACATTTGCTTTCCCCGGGTGGTACTACAGATCTATGTCAAAGTCCACCATCAACTCAAGCCAACGCCTTTGCCTCATGTTGAGCTCCTTCTGAGTATATACATACTTCAAGCTCTTATGATCAGTAAATATTTCGACCTTCTCTCCATACATATAATGTCTCCAGATCTTCAATGCAAAAATCACTGCAGCTAGCTCCAGGTCGTGTGTTGGGTAGTTCTTCTCGTGGACCTTCAGCTGCCTCGATGCATAAGCGATAACCTTGCCATGTTGCATCAAGATACAACCTAGTCCACTACCGGACGCATCACTATAAACAACAAAACCTCCTGACCCTGAGGGAAGAATCAAGACTGGTGCTGTTGTTAGACGCCTCTTCAATTCTTCAAAGGCATTCTGGCATCCTTCCGTCCATAGGAACTCCTGATCCTTCCGTGTCAGCTTCGTCATCGGCTCTGCGATCCTTGAAAAATTTTCTACGAACCGCCGGTAATACCCAGCAAGTCCAAGAAAACTTCTCACTTCTGCAACAGAGGTAGGGGTAGGCCAAGTTTCTATTGCAGTGACCTTCTCTGGGTCCACAGACAGTCCTTCTCCCGAGATAATATGTCCTAAGAATGGCACCTTGTCCATACAGAACTCATATTTGCTGAGTTTGGCATAAAGCTTCTCCCTTCTCAATGTTTCTAGCACAATTCTGAGGTGTTCCTCGTGCTCTTCGTGGTTCTTGTAGTAGACTAGGATATCATCAATGAATACCACCACGAACTTATCCAAGTACTGATGGAAGACTCCGTTCATCAAACTCATAAATACGGCGGGTGCGTTGGTTAAACCAAACGGCATTACTAGGAATTCATAATGTCCATACTTAGTCCTGAAGGCCGTCTTTGGGATATCTTCCTTCTTCACCCTAATCTGGTGATAACCGGATCTAAGGTCAATCTTTAAGAATACCCTAGCACCACTCAATTGGTCAAACAAGTCATCAATGCGTGGTAAGGGGTACCGGTTCTTAACAGTTACAGCATTAAGGGCTCTGTAATCAAAGCACAAGCGCACAGTTCCGTCCTTCTTGGGTACAAAAAGTATAGGTGCTCCCCAAGGTGAAACACTGGGCCGGATAAATCCTTTCTCCAGAAGATCGTCAACTTACGCTTTCAACTCCACTAACTCCTTAGGTGCTAGCCGATATACCGATGAAGTGATAGGTTCGGCTCCTGGAGTTAGGTCTATTGTGAATTCTATCTCCCGATCAGGTGGTAAACCTGGAAGGTCGTCGGGAAATACATCTACAAATTCTGATATGACTCTTGGGTAACCTGAATCCTCTTCTACAGTTAATACCCTAAGAGTTGGCTGGACCCCTTGCTCTACAGCTCCTCGAAGAAATTCAAACTCAGGAAGGCTAGGGGGTCTAAATATCACTTTTCCCAGCCGGCAATCCAGTATCGCATGGTACTGACTTAACCAGTCCATACCAAGTACAACATTGTAATCAGGCATAGAAAAGATCAGGAATTGGGCTCGCATCTCTCGGCCACAAACTACTACCGAACATGATCTACAGATATCACTAACCGGGATAATCCCACCTTCCGTTAGAATTCTCTTCATCTTCGAGAGAGGTGAGGTAGCTACTCTATGTGTGGCTACGAAGCTAGTAGCAATAAATGAATGCGAGGCTCCAGAATCAAATAAAGCTACAGCAGGAATTGAAGCTACTAATATGGTATCTGCTATCACTTCGCCTGCAGTAGCTTCCTCTGTGACTGCTAGTGCATATGCCTGACCTTGTCCCTGAGCGGGACCCCTTTGCTGACGAGCCTGCTGGAACAAAGCTGCCTGAGGTGGTAGTGGTGGCCTGGCTCCTCCAGGCCCTGTCTGTGTTGCCCCCCCCCAGCTGGAAGAGCTGGCCTAGGTGCAGATGGAGCTGGTCGATTCGGAACTCCCTCTCGACGTTCCGAGCAGTCCTTTGAGAAGTGTTGTCCGGATCCGCAAACCAGGCATAGTTCCAGCTTGCGTCTACATTCTCTTTCAATATGACCTACTTTGCCGCAGTAATGACAAGTAGGTAGGTTCTTTGATGCTGCTTTCTGAGACAGGTTCTTCTGGGGCCGTTTGGCAGAATCCCCAGGTGAAGACTTGGACGGTGCTGAGGAGAATAGACATTTCAGGCTTGACTCCCTCCGAGTAACGCGCTCCATACGACGCGTTGCAGCAATGATGTCGGTGTATGATGTGGGCGCGACAGATCCAATTAACTTCTGGAGCTCGAACCTGAGTCCATCAAAGAACTTCTCCGTCTTCTCTTCTTCGGTAGGAATTAGAGAAGGGGCGAAGCGGCTCAGGCGAATGAATTCGGCGTTATATTCCTCCACCGACATATTTCCCTGGATCAGGCGGTTGAATTTGTCTCGGAGTTCTGACCGAGCAACAGCAGGGATGTACATTTCCTGGAAGAGTCTGGAGAACTCCTCCCAGGTGACTTGATCATGTCCGAGCCTTCTTTCTTCGGATAGCCACCAATGATGCACGTTGTCCGTCAGTTGCATCCTGACGGCAGTCATCCACTTGTCCCTTGGGAGTTCAGCGGCCTCCAACTGATGTTGCGTGTTCGTAAGCCATTCATGAACTTCAGTTGGTCCTTCCTTGCCCGAGAAGGTACGGGGTTTGAGTTGGCGAAAATCTGTGATAGATCCCGTCGCTGGTCACCTATTTGGTGGATTTGCATATTCCAATGCTGCGACTATGCTGTTCCTTAGGTTCTCGGCCTCATGACGTTGGGCCTCCTGTTGGATCTGTTGTTGTGCCTGCATCATGGCGTAGAACATCTGGAACATTTGTTGTCCGTCTATTGCCTGCCCTGGAGGAAAGACAGGCATCGTAGGAGGGAACTGGGGTGGAGGCGGGATGTCATCACGCCTGAACCTGGAACTGGGCTGGCCAGATTGATTTCTCTGAGAGGATTGTCCTCTAGTATCTGGCGTCGTTCCAGCTTCACAGGTAACCACAGCTTCAGGTGGTGTACCCAAGGGGTTCTCGTCACCACTTCTGGGATCCATTACTCTGCATAAAAAGAAAACAATGTGTCACGACCCGCACCCGGAAGTTCGGGCACGAGTACGTGGGTACGTCCAGCCTACGCCGCAGAGTCGGCGGTAGTACGCTGTCTAGGTCAAACCATCTAAACTAGTCTAACTCATCCACAATTTAACATAGGCAAGATAATAATGAGAAAAGAAACTTAAGATTTGAAACTGGAATAAATGTGACAACAAATTCAAATGTTTAATACAGGAATTCCAAATGAAATCGGGGACAAACCCGATTAAATAAGATAAGAACAGAAATAAAAGATAGCTACTAAAAGCTACTCAGCAGCAGGGGTCTCCTGGGTAGGGTCTGGCTCCTCATAGGTATCATCTGTACCCTCATATGGACCATAATAGGTAGGGGCAAGGTCCTCATCATCGCCTAAATCAACAGATCCAGTCAGGAAAGGAGCAGAGTACACAGTGCACAACAAGGTTAAGCTAAATAATTATGACAATTAATTATTGAATATCATGTTAAGGAAATTGCATAAAGAATGTCAATATCTCAGAGTCACAACTATAAACAGGAATATGAGAAAACAGAAGTAAATGAGCAGAGTGAAACTATCACAGTCAGCAAGAAAGATAACATGACTAGAAACTATCTGTATGAAACTTGTGTTTGTTTTTAGAATACTTAGTTGGCATGTAGGGGTTTATAAGGCTAATCCGGCCGTCATGAACGGCTATTAGTCACGAATAATCGGGATCCGGCTGATGGACAGTCGTGTACCAACAGCTATTATTCACGGCAAGGGGAAGGGTAACTACACGCCTTTCAGTATTCTCCCACCCGACATGAAAAACAAGACATGAATTCCAATATTCAAGACATGAAATATAGTATTCTAACACTACGTGTAATCAGCAAGAGTACTAGTGGAGCAGGAAATTTAATTATCACAATATAAAGATTAACTTGAAGTGCAGGTACTTGCCTGTTGTTTGGATCTGTTTAGTTTGGGTCTTGAGGGAAATTTCCACAAGTGAGTCTAAAAGCTGAAATAGACATTACCATCACGCTCAGAAGATATCAAATAGATGGAAACGCCTGTCCTTGGGTCCAATTTGGAGACAAGGGCAAAAACGGCAGTTTCGGGTCAAAACGGGGTCCGCCGTTGGGCCCGCTTTGCACCGAAAAACGTGTCCGGGTCAAAAGTCTCCAAATTCACCAAACTTAGTGTCAACAGGTCAGGAACGCTGATACGAACCCAACGGAACTTCCAGATTTGGATTCCGATGAGCCGAACACAAAATCGCCCGTCGAGCGGGGCCTGTGGGGCCCACGACACGCAATTTCGTCAACGTTCTCAGAATCGAACCAAACTTGACCCACAGGACCAGCGTATCGCTATGAGTCCGATGGCGCAAGTTTCGTCTCGATCCGACGAGTGTACACGAAATTAGGGTGAATTGCCGAAAAGGCGGATACGGGGCGATGTCCGCGGATACGCGTTAATTTCGGTGTGCACGCACACCCGAATCAGCTTCCGTGAAAATCCACACGTCCGTATCGACGAGGCGCACATATCTGTGAAGACCGTGCGCGACCAATTCGTCCCGTTTGGCGGGGCGTACTCGGTTCCGGGGTGAAACAGGGTCTGGTTTTTTCTGTTTTTGGATCGCGGTGTGCGATCGCCACAGGCCGCGATGCCCCGAACAGTTTATCCGGACACCGAGAGGGTCATACAGGCTACGCGTAGGAATTTATAGAATCGAAAACGGAGATCAGGGTTGCAAGTTACGAATACCTGAAGGGGACCGAGAAACCAGGATTTTCGAGTCCGAAACGAGCTCGTGTCCTGGACGTGTCAGCGGCGTGTCCGGCTCGTATCTGCGTCTGGGTTGTGTCCGCGGCGTGTCCGATGCTGCTGGAGGGTACGCCGTCGGTCGACGAGGCCCTGGGTGGTCCAGCGGGGTCGTGGATAGCGGCTAGGGCGGCGCCGAGGGGTCGGCCGGCGGCTCGAGCAGTCGTCGAGCGGCGGGGAGGAGAGAGGAGAGGTCGGAGGAGGTTCTGGAGTCGGGGAAGAAGAGGGGAGAAGGGGAATCGAGGCCGGGGCGGCTCTCGGCGGGTTGGTGGCGGCACTGGTCTGCGGAGGAGGTCGGCGGGGAGCTAGGGTTCCGGCGGGTCGGTTTTTGGGAGGATGAAGGAGTAGGAGGTCGGGGGGTAGGGTATTTATAGGGGATTCGATGGAGCTCGGCCGGGGCGTCGTGGCCGCGGGTGAAACGGAGGGGGAGGCGACGTGGGGGGTTCTCCGGCCACGTCGCCGGAGAACGCGGCGGGCGGCGGAGTTTTCGCGTCGTGGGAGAACGGGGGAGGGGTGACAGGGATGCGGGTCCGGGTCGGGCGCGGATCCGGTCAGGCCGACCCGCCCGACCCGTTAACGCGGGGCTGGGCTGGGCTCGCTGCTACTGGGCTCGGCCCACTGGGCCGGGCCGGGCCCAAACCAAAATAAAAAAAATCAAATAAAAATAATAATATTAATTGATTATTTAATTAATTTAGAAAATAGTTTTTTAGGCTTTTAAAAATAGGTCTGAGGCCCAGAAAAATCCAGAAAAATTACCCTAAGTCCAGTTTTCTATTTTACACCCAAAAATATTATTTTCATGACATTTTAATATTATTTATTGCCAATTAAAAATCATTTATTAATTAAAAGCCTTGATTTTAATTACAAAAAATTCACAGAAAATTCTAGAAAATTGGGAAAAATCCAAGATTTAATAATTTGAAAATTCAGGGGGGTTTACAACCTACCCAACTTACAAAAATTTCGTCCTCGAAATTTAAAATAATAATGGCACGAAAAGGAAAGACCTAAAATTACAATATACCTCAGGGGTCAAAAAGATAGGGGTATCGCTCTCTAATCTCGTCTTCTCGCTCTCAGGTGGATTCGCCGGGAGAATAATGCTTCCAAGCTACGCGAACCAGGGAGATAACTTGGTTCCGTAGGATTTTCTCCGAGCGATCCAGGATCTCCACGGGTTGCTCTTGGTAAGTCAAACTTGGGCCTACTTCGAGCTCTGAGTGATCCAAAATGTGGCTGGGGTCCGGCACGTACTTCCTCAGTTGCGACACGTGGAAGACATTATGGACTCCTTCCAGAGAGGGTGGCAATGCCAGACGGTATGCCACTTCTCCGATTTTCTCCTGTATGCCAAAAGGTCCGATGAATCTTGGGCTGAGTTTTCCACTCCTTCCGAACCTAATGGTGCCACGTGTCGGGGAAATCTTTAAGAACACCAGCTCTCCAACCTTAAAATAGAGTCATAATCAAGTCTTAGTTCCATAATAAAATGTTTAAATTGACTTGAATTTCATAAATTTAATTACCTCAAATTCCAAGGGCCTTCGGTGGCTATTTGCCCAATGTCGTTGCCTGTCTTGAGCCACTCGAAGTCTGTCCCTTATTTGCTTTACCTTCTCAGCTGAATCGATCACCATCTCTGGTCCCAGTAGGGCTCTTTCTCCAACGTCGTCCCATGATAACGGGGTACGACATCTTCGGCCATACAGGGCTTCAAATGGAGTCATCTCGATACTAGCTTGGTAACTGTTATTATAAGAGAACTCCACCAGATGTAAATAGTCTTTCCAGGATCCTCCAAAATCCAGGACACATGTACGGAGCATATCTTCAAGTGTCTGGATTGTACGTTCCGATTGACCATCGGTTTGGGGATGATAAGCTGTGCTGAATTTGAGTTGCGTCCCCAAGCTGGCTTGTAAGCTCTTCCAGAAGTGAGAGGTGAACCTTGAGTCTCGGTCGGAGACAATACTTACTGGGACTCCATGCAGCTTGACAATGTGTCTGATATATAAATCTGCCAGCTTCTCTGTAGATAGCCCTACTTTGAAAGGTAGAAAATGTGCAGACTTGGTCAGTCTATCTACTATCACCCAGATTGCATCCTTGCCACTAGGTGTCCTTGGAAGTCCGGAAACAAAATCCATTGTGATATGTTCCCACTTCCACTCCGGAATGGGTAGTGGTTGAAGCAATCCTCCAGGTCTTTGTCTTTCTGCCTTGACTTGCTGGCACACTAAACAACGAGATACGAACCTGGCTACTTCTCTTTTCATGCCATGCCACCAAACATGCGTCCTCAGGTCCTTGTACATCTTATTGGCTCCTGGATGTATGGGGTATTGCGATCTGTGCGCTTCTTGCATAATTTCTTCTTTTATGTCTCCTTGAGGTACACATAATCTATCGCCATGCCTCAGTGATCCATCTTCATGAATTCTGAAATCTTCTACTAATCCAGCTTGCACTTGACCTCGAAGGCTTCGCAGGCCTTCGTCTTGAAACTGAGTCTCCTTGATCTTGTCTATTAAGGTAGACTGAATCTGCAAGTTCATCATTTGGCCCTCTTTTTCTGGGATAATTACTTCAATACCTAAACTTTCCAAGTCCTCCAGCAGGTGTCTGTCCATAGTCAAGTACATCGCCATAGGATACCTGCTTAGAGCATCAGCAACTACATTTGCCTTCCCAGGGTGATATTGAAGAGTGATATCAAAGTCTTTCATTAGTTCCAGCCACCTTCTTTGTCTCATGTTTAGCTCTTTCTGGGTGAAGATATATTTTAAACTTTTATGATCTGTAAATATTTCCACCCTTTCTCCATAAAGATAATGCTTCCACAGTTTAAGAGCGAAAATGACAGCTGCCAATTCTAAATCATGGGTTGGATAATTCTTTTCATGGGGTCGAAGCTGCCTAGAGGCATATGCTATTACTTTCTTATTCTGCTCCAATACACAACCTAGACCTTTTCCAGAAGCATCACTATAAATAGCGAAACCTCCGGTTCCAGAGGGTAAGGTCCTCAAAAGCATGCTGACATTCTTCAGTCCAGGTGAACTCTTCATCCTTCCTTGTTAACTTTGTCATGGGTTCAGCAATCCTAGCAAAGTCCTTCACAAACTTCCGATAGTAGCCAGCTAGTCCCAGGAAGCTTCTAATCTCTGCTACAGAGTCTGGAGTGGGCCAGGATTCTACTGCCGCTATCTTCTTAGGATCTACTGCTATTCCATCTCCAGTCACAACATGTCCCAAGAATTCTACTTTGTCTAGGAAGAAAGCACATTTGGATAATTTTCCATAAAGCTTTTCCTTCCTCAAAGTCTCCAATGCTAGCCTCAAATGTTCTTCATGTTCTTCGGGGGTCTTGGAGTAGATCAAAATATCGTCAATAAAGACCACTACAAATTTGTCTAGGTATGGCTGGAAAACTCTGTTCATTAGGTTCATAAAAACTGCTGGTGCATTCGTCAACCCGAACGGCATCACTAAGAATTCGTAATGTCCGTTCCGGGTATTGAAAGCAGTTTTAGGGATGTCTTCTTTCCTCACCCTTACTTGGCGGTAACCAGACCTCAAATCAATCTTTGAAAACACCCGAGCTCCACTCAACTGATCAAATAAGTCATCTATCCTGGGCAGGGGATACTTATTCTTAATTGTTAAGGCATTTAAGGCCCTATAGTCAATACACATTCTGGATGTTCCGTCCTTCTTGGGCACAAATAGTACTGGAGCTCCCCAAGGTGAGACACTAGACCTAATGAAACCTTTGTCTTCTAGCTCTTTGATTTGTTCATTTAGTTCTATTATCTCATTCTTGTTGATTCTGTAGGGGTTCTGAGATACTGGTGCTGCTCCTGGCACTAAGTCAATGGAGAATTCAACTTCTCGGTCTGGGGGTAATCCTGGGAGATCCTCAGGGAAGACATCAAGGTATTCAGAGATGATAGGTGGCAATTCTTCTGTTACTAGGGCTCCACAAATTATGTTATTACCCATTTCTCTAGAACCTCTAGCAAATTCAAATTCTGGCTTGCCAGGGGGTCTGAAGATTACACTGCCTCTGTGACAGTCTATTGTGGCATGATGTTGACTTAACCAATCCATACCCAGTATAATGTCAAAACTGGGCACTGGCATTACAAGTAGTCTAGCATACAGTTCTCTTCCACATAATGTAATAGGACAATTGTTACAGGCATCACTAACCGGGATGATTCCTCCACCGGTAATGATCTTATAACAATTCCTAAGGGGTTTAGTGATTAAGTTGTGCTTCATAAGGAATTCTACTGACATGAATGAATGTGAAGCTCCAGAGTCAAATAAAGTAATAGCTGGTATTGAATTTATAAGCACAGAACCTGTGATCACGTCAGCTGTGGCTTCCGCTTCTTCCAACGTCATTGCATAAGCACGGCCTTGCTGCGGTGCACCCCTCTGTTGCTGCTGTTGGTGCTGAGCAAAGCGTTGTTGTTGAGTTGGAAGCGGGAGTCCCCTTTGTTGTGCTGCTGGGGGCCTGGCCTGGACTGGAGCCTTTGGTGCAGCTGGACGTCCTTGAGCAGCAGGACAGTCCCTCAATTGATGTGCTGGGGAACCACAATAGAGGCAAGCACCTAGCCTCTTTCTGTAGTCTTGCCAAGTGTGGCCTGGTTTTTGGCAATAGTTGCAAGGGGGAGCTCGCTGGTTCTGTCCTTGAGCCTGGGGTGCTGGAGCTCGAGGGGGAGGACGCTGATTTTGCTGCAGGGCCCTCTGCTGTTGTTGTTGTTGAAAAGGGCATTTGTTGGGTCCCGCATTTCCGGTATCTCTTTCTCGTTTCAGTTTGTGCCCCATATCTCTCTCGACGCCTTGTGCCACGCTCAGGATTTCCTCATAGGTGCGAGCTCGGCTGGTGGTGACAGCGAGACGAATATCCGGAGATAGCCCCTTCTTGAATCTTCGGGCTCTGTCCTCCGGGGTACGAACCATGTACTCCGCAAAGTGGCTTAACCTGCTAAATTCGGCAGTATATTCATCAACAGTCATGTTACCTTGTTCCAGTCTCTCGAATTGGCTTTCGAGAGCTTCCCGAGCTACTTCGGGATAAAATTTCTCCTTGAATAGCCTCTTGAAGTCCTCCCAGGTGATGTCGGGAGCAGATAGTTGGGGTTCATCTCTGAACCAGGTTCGAGCAATGTTGAACAGTTGCAGGCTTGCGGATTCCACTTTGAGATCATCGGGAACCCGGGCAGTCTTCAGGAGTCTCTCGACATTCTCTATCCACTCATCAACGTAGAGAATGCCCTCAGTTCCATAAAATTCCAGAGGCCTAAGGTTCTTGAAGTCTTTGGCACTTTCTGGCCTCTTGAGTGGCGACTCCTGGGGCTTAATAGCTTCTGAGAGGCTGGTCCGCAGAAGTGCAGTCTGTTCTTTCTGGGATTCCACCAATCCCTGGAACACTCCTATTAGCTGTGCCCCATCTAAGGTAACTGCCGGAACAGATGGGGGCAGCGGAAGTGCAAGAGTCTCGGGCACATTCGGCTCAGCTGGTTCTGATGTGCCCCCTACTGTGTTCCTGGTCTGGACCATTCTGAAAGATTAAGGGATAGGAAGATCAGAATAGAATACTTGGAAATCAAGGGCGATAGAAAAATTGAGCAGCAATGATATCAAGAATTGAAATAAGGACGCTATATTGTGAATGAGCTTTTCCTAGAATCCTCAATCTTATTCCATACCCTGTCCTAGGGTATTACCCTATTTTAGGATAGGACCTGCATGGGCCACCATAAAAACGTGTCACGACCCGCACCCGGAAGTTCGGGCACGAGTACGTGGGTACGTCCAGCCTACGCCGCAGAGTCGGCGGTAGTACGCTGTCTAGGTCAAACCATCTAAACTAGTCTAACTCATCCACAATTTAACATAGGCAAGATAATAATGAGAAAAGAAACTTAAGATTTGAAACTGGAATAAATGTGATAACAAATTCAAATGTTTAATACAGAAATTCCAAATGAAATCGGGGACAAACCCGATTAAATAAGATAAGAACAGAAATAAAAGATAGCTACTAAAAGCTACTCAGCAGCAGGGGTCTCCTGGGTAGGGTCTGGCTCCTCATAGGTATCATCTGTACCCTCATATGGACCATAATAGGTAGGGACAAGGTCCTCATCATCGCCTAAATCAACAGATCCAGTCAGGAAAGGAGCAGAGTACACAGTGCACAACAAGGTTAAGCTAAATAATTATGACAATTAATTATTGAATATCATGTTAAGGAAATTGCATAAAGAATGTCAATATCTCAGAGTCACAACTATAAACAGGAATATGAGAAAACAGAAGTAAATGAGCAGAGTGAAACTATCACAGTCAGCAAGAAAGATAACATGACTAGAAACTATCTGTATGAAACTTGTGTTTGTTTTTAGAATACTTAGTTGGCATGTAGGGGTTTATAAGGCTAATCCGGCCGTCATGAATGGCTATTAGTCACGAATAATCGGGATCCGGCTGATGGACAGTTGTGTACCAACAGCTATTATTCACGGCAAGGGGAAGGGTAACTACACGCCTTTCAGTATTCTCCCACCCGACATGAAAAACAAGACATGAATTCCAATATTCAAGACATGAAATATAGTATTCTAACACTACGTGTAATCAGCAAGAGTACTAGTGGAGCAGGGAATTTAATTATCACAATATAAAGATTAACTTGAAGTGCAGGTACTTGCCTGTTGTTTGGATCTGTTTAGTTTGGGTCTTGAGGGAAATTTCCACAGGTGAGTCTAAAAGCTGAAATAGACATTACCATCACGCTCAGAAGATATCAAATAGATGGAAACGCCTGTCCTTGGGTCCAATTTGAAGACAAGGGCAAAAACGGCAGTTTCGGGTCAAAACGGGGTCCGCCGTTGGGCCCGCTTTGCACCGAAAAATGTGTCCGGGTCAAAAGTCTCCAAATTCACCAAACTTAGTGTCAACAGGTCAGGAACGCTGATACGAACCCAACGGAACTTCCAGATTTGGATTCCGATGAGCCGAACACAAAATCGCCCGTCGAGCGGGGCCTGTGGGGCCCACGACACGCGATTTCGTCAACGTTCTCAGAATCGAACCAAACTTGACCCACAGGACCAGCGTATCGCTACGAGTCTGATGGCGCAAGTTTCGTCTCGATCCGACGAGTGTACACGAAATTAGGGTAAATTGCCGAAAAGGCGGATACGGGGCGATGTCCGCGGATACGCGTTGATTTCGGTGTGCACGCACACCCGAATCAGCTTCCGCGAAAACCCACACGTCCGTATCGACGAGGCGCACGTATCTGTGAAGACCGTGCGCGACCAAGTCGTCCCGTTTGGCGGGGCGTACTCGGTTCCGGGGTGAAACAGGGTCTGGTTTTTCCTGTTTTTGGATCGCGGTGTGCGATCGCCACAGGCCGCGATGCCCCGAACAGTTTGTTCGGACACCGAGAGGGTCATACAGGCTACGCGTAGCAATTTACAGAATCGAAAACGGAGATTAGGGTTGCAAGTTACGAATACCTGAAGGGGACCGAGAAACCAGGGTTTTCGAGTCCGAAACGAGCTCGTGTCCTGGACGTGTCAGCGACGTGTCCGGCTCGTATCTGCGTCTGGGTTGTGTCCGCGGCGTGTCCGGTGCTGCTGGAGGGTACGCCGTCGGTCGGCGAGGCCCTGGGTGGTCCAGCGGGGTCGTGGACAGCGGCTAGGGCGGCGCCGAGGGGTCGGCCGGCGGCTCGAGCAGTCGTCGAGCGGCGGGGAGGAGAGAGGAGAGGTCGGAGGAGGTTCTGGAGTCGGGGAAGAAGAGGGGAGGAAGGGGAATCGAGGCTGGGGCGGCTCTCGGCGGGTTGGTGGCGGCACTGGTCTGCGGAGGAGGTTGGCGGGGAGCTAGGGTTCCGGCGGGTCGGTTTTGGGGAGGATGAAGGAGTAGGAGGTCGGGGGGTAGGGTATTTATAGGGGATTCGATGGAGCTCGGCCGGGGCGTCGTGGCCGCGGGTGAAACGGAGGGGGAGGCGACGTGGGGGGTTCTCCGGCCACGTCGCCGGAGAACGCGACGGGCGGCGGAGTTTTCGCGTCGTGGGAGAACGGGGGAGGGGTGACAGGGATGCGGGTCCGGGTCGGGCGCGGATCCGGTCAGGCCGACCCGCCCGACCCGTTAACGCGGGGCTGGGCTGGGCTCGCTGCTACTGGGCTCGGCCCACTGGGCCGGGCCGGGCCCAAACCAAAATAAAAAAAATCAAATAAAAATAATAATATTAATTGATTATTTAATTAATTTAGAAAATAGTTTTTTAGGCTTTTAAAAATAGGTCTGAGGCCCAGAAAAATCCAGAAAAATTACCCTAAGTCCAGTTTTCTATTTTACACCCAAAAATGTTATTTTTATGACATTTTAATATTATTTATTGCCAATTAAAAATTATTTATTAATTAAAAGCCTTGATTTTAATTACAGAAAATTCACAAAAAATTCCAGAAAATTGGGAAAAATCCAAGATTTAATAATTTGAAAATTCAGGGGGGTTTACACAATGAGAACGCACAGAGGAACCAAAACAGGATGCAATTCAAACAATTAAATTGAATTCGACATAGAGTCCAAAAACGATTCAATCAATGGATGAGATCCTATAACTTATCCTATCTTATTGCAGGCCTGTCCGGTCCCTAATTTGAAACCGAACAATTTAGTTTGGACCTGCATGGGCCACCACAAAAACCATGTCACGCCCCAGTCCCAAAATATCGAGGGACTGGACACGTGGCAATGGCCAACAGCACGCACCGATGGTCAACCCAATTTAATGGAACCATCAGGGCGCACTTAAGCTGTAAAGAAGGTTTACTACAACAAGTCACACTAATCTCATCCATAAAAGATAAATAAATAAACTTCATAATGAAATGGAAATAAGTAGCAACAAATCTCAACAAGTCAGTCGGAGAAACAATCCTACATATGTCTGAATACTCTGGCTCAGTAGGCCAGGAACAAAAGAGATAAACATAAAGTAAATACTGAGTACGGGATCAGGTACTCAGGAGAAGTCTTCGGCAGTCACCTCGTCTTCAGAGTTCAGTTCTGCTCCAGTATCAAGTCCAGTAATAGCTTCAGCTCCTGTCTCGTATATCTCGGGGTACTGCTCCTCAGCTAAACCTGGGGACATAATCCATTCCAGGTCCTCAGGGGACATAGCAAGGTACAGAAAATACAAGCCAAATAAATAAGCAGTGCAGCAATAAGTAAATAATGGGGTAAACTATGTAACCATCTATGTGATATGCAAATGAGAGCAACACTAGTACTCAGGCTGAGACCGCTACAAGCTCTGTGTCGGGGAGCCGGTAGCAGTAATAACACGTAAAGGGTCTAGCTCTGCTGGAGAGTCTACAACCTCACAATAATAGTAGATATATATATAGAACAGCCTGTAGCCTGTGTGTCTCTTCCCACCCAATGTAATCACGCAAACCATGACCATAACGTCTCATGTCCATGTCAGCGGGATTATAACTAATGCAATAAGTCATACTGTCTATAAATAAATATCTCTGTCAAGTCCTGCATCCTATACAGAATCACCATGAATATCTCAGAAAGATTATGTCCATGTATAGTGTCAAGTGTCCTGGGTTGTAGGATTCTTGATAGGTCAAGTACAAGAGTAAAGGGTATCGTAAATCCATCTCTAAATGACGAACCCAACACCGCGTACGGTGTTGGCACCCGACTATGATCGGACACTAGGTACGCCATACGTTTCCTAGGTTAAGCAGTTTAAATAAGTTTATATGAATTTACATAAGAGATCCAGCAAAATATTATCACAGGAAATATAAAAATAAAGACTGCAAGTTGGCAAGGTGCACTTGCCTGATGTTTGGAATCCACTTAGGTCCTGTTCTCGGAAATTTTCAGAGATATCTCCGAAAGCTGAAATAAATAGTACCATCACGCTCAGAAGGTGCCAAATAGCTAAGAACGGCTGTCCTTGGGTCCAATTTGGAGACAAGGACAAAAACGACAATTTCGGGTCAAAACGGGATCCACCGGTGGGCCCGCTTTGCACCGAAAAATGTGTCAGGGTTAATGGTCTCCAAATTCACCAAACTTAGTGTCAACAGGTCAGGAACGCTGATACGAACCCAATGGAACTTTCAGAATTCAATTCCGATAAGCCGATCACAAAATCGCCCGTCGAGCGGGGCTTGTGGGGCCCACGACACGCGATTTCGTCAACGTTCTCAGAATCGAACCAAACTTGACCCACAGGACCAGCGTATCGCTACGAGTCTGATGGTGCAAGTTTCGTCTCGATCCGACGTGTGTGCACGAAGTTAGGGTGAATTACAGAAAAGTCGGATACGGGACGATGTCCGCGGATACGCGTTGATTCCGGTGTGCACGCACACCCGAATCAGCTTCCGCGAAATCCCACACGTCCGTATCAACGATGCGCACGTATCTGTGAAGACCGCACGCGACCAAGTCGTCCCGTTTGGCGGGGCGTACTCAGTTCCGGGGTGAAACAAGGTCTGGTTTTTCCTGTTTTTGGATCGCGGTATGCGATCACCACAGGACGCGATGCCCCGAGCGGTTTGTCCGGGCACCGAGAGGGTCATACAGGCTTCGCAACGCAATTTACAGAATCGAAAACGGAGATACAGGGTGCGAGATACGAGTACCTGAACGAGGCTCCTCGAAACGGGGTTTTCGTGTCCGAGACGTGTCCTGAGTCGGTCTACTGTGTCCTGGACACAGTGTCCTGTGTCCGGCCTAGGGCTGAATCGTGTCCGGCCTAGGGCTCTGCTGGCGGACACGGCGGAGGCGGCTAAGGCGGCGCTGGCGGCGGAGGGAGCCAGGGGTCGGCGTCGCCGGGGGCTCGGGACGCAGGCGGCGCCGGCAGAGGGTCGCCGGAGGCGGGCTCGGGCAGGGGTTCGACTGGGAGGAGAGAGGAGGAAGGAGAAGGGGGAGGCCGGCTCGGGCGGCTCACGGCGGGTTGGTGGCGGCGGCGGCGCACTGGTCTGAGGAGGGCGGCGGGTCTCGGGGGTCGTCGGAGGGGTTCCGGCGGGGATCGAGGGAGATGGGGGAGGCGGAAAAGGGAGGAAGAGGGAGAGATTTATAGGGGTCTGCCGGGGGGGCTGGCCGGGACGTGGCCGGGGAACGCGGAGCCGAGGAGGTCGTGGTCTTCCTGGCGGAGGCGGCGGAGAGCCTGGGCAGTGGCCGAGGGATCCGGTCGCACAGGCGACGTGGGGAAGATGGGGGGACTGGGTCGGGTCGGGCGGCGGGCTCCGGGTGGACGGATCCGCCCGACCCGCTAGGGTGGCTGGGCTGGGCTACTGGGCTCGGCCCACTGGGCCAGGCCGGGCCCAAAAATAAAAAATAAAAACAATAATAATAATAATAATAATAATAATAATAATAACAATTAATTAATTAATTAATTACCTTAAATAGTTTTTAGGTATTTAAAAATAGGTCTGAGGCCCAATAAAATCCAGAAAAATTACCCTAAGTCCGGTTTTCTATTTTACACCATAAAATCATATTTTCATTACATTTTAATATTAATTATTAGCAATTAAAAATTACATAATCACCACAGCACTTATGTAAATTCCTGAAAATTGCAGAAAAATCCCCAAAAGATTGATTTTAAAAAATCTGAAAATTTTAGGGTGTTTACAAATAATTTTTGTAAAAAGAACTAAAACTAAACCAAACCAATTTTTTTTTCCAAAAAAAAATACTAATTGAAAAAAAAAAACGCAAACAAAAACTAAACCAAACAGAACGAAATAAACCAAATAAAATTTAAAAAAAAAACAAACAAAAAAAATCCATATATGATATTTTTGCCAACTGAGTTGGCAAAATTTTGCCAACTAGGTTGGTGAAAATGTAGTAAAAAAAAAAAAAAAATCATTTTTCAGAATTTTGCCATCTTCATGTGCTAAATGTTTCGGTACAGTAAATTTCTCAAAAAAGTTTTTGTTTTTACTAATTTATTTTAAATTTTTTTCTGTACAACAAATTTTCTAAAATTATATATATATGGGATAGGTATCCTTCCATTTAAGCATTTCGAATGTTCCCAAAATAATAGTCATTGGATCTGTCTTTTTTTCACTTTACAAATTAGAACATTAAACTATTTAATTTTTCACAAATATATACACACACACACACACACACACACACACACATATATATATATATATATATATATATATATATATATATTGACGTACGTTTAGTATATATTAAACATGGCACTATAGAGGAAAAATAGTCTCTGAATTATTTAACCGATTTTATTCTAAAATGGAAAGCCAACTTTGTAGGATTTCTTCCATGTGCTTGTCCTAGTTTGTGAATGGATTTCTTTTGGAATCTGTAAAACTCGAACGAGAGGAAAAAAATATTAGGAATCCATATTCTGTACGGAACATGGTGCCAGTTAATTTGGGTTTATGTTTTTAACATCGCACCCAACCCAAAATTTGCTACAATCTCGTGCAAAATAAGCAGAACCCATTTGACAATGGGTGAGTGTAAAAAAAAAAAAAAAATGAAAAATATGGAGATGCGGGGTATCGATCCCCGTGCCTCTCGCATGCTAAGCGAGCGCTCTACCATCTGAGCTACATCCCCTTGTTGTTAACAGAATATTTCTTAGTGTATATATTATAAAATACATGAACTTTGAACTTTGCCACAATTGGATAATCCCAGTAGAAATATAGTCAAAATTTCCTAGCCCAAGTAACAATGAGGTAGATATACATAAGACTTCAAGATGAAGGAATTCCTTCTTAGTAAAAGTATAACTTACAAGGAATGATCGTAAATATCCTAGCTAGGTTTATGCACGTCTCCAGCATCATCGCCGGAGAAGACGAGTTTTCGTCGGCCGACCATCAAATTCAACACAACGGATGGTCGGGACAAGGCAAGTTATTATAGGTGTGTAGTGTGGGAAAAAATTATGTCATAAAACTCATGTAATTACGATTATATTATAACTTTAAAATTATAAATTACTTTTTTTTTTATATTTTAGTCTTTAAATTTTAAAATTTTCAAGATTTTTTACAAATCTTTCAAAATTTTCAAATTTTAATTTTTTTCGATTTTTTGAAAAAAAGTTATTATTTTTTATTTTTAAAGATTTATAAAATTTGAAGTTTTTTTTTTTTTTTTTACATTTTTTCAAAAACTAATTTTTTGAAATATTTTATAAATTGTTTACTTTACCTTTTTTTTTGTATTATTGCTATAATTTTTTTCTAAAATTTACATTATAATAACATTACGTGATAAACCAAACATTTGAATGCAATTAATATTTTATATGATTTGATTATATGTTGCAACCAAACATGATAATATAATTGTAATTCATTATAGAATAATACTATTCGTCTATCCAAAGTGTCCCTCCAAACTATTCTTTCTAATATGGCAGCTAATGTGGCGATTATGTGACATATGACATGACAAATTTTTAAAATTAAAATTAATATTAACATTAATATTTACATTAAAGTTTTTGGGTAATTAAATTTTTGGATTAAAATTTGTCATATCAACTGTCATGTTAGATGTCACATAATACTATTTAACATGTCACACATGCTGCTACATAAGGAGGAATGGTTCGGATAAACACTTTGAATGTACGAATAACATTACTATTCATTATATTACAAACTTAATTCTATTACAATTACATTAGAGCATCCGTAGTGGAGACATTCTAACACATACTCTAAATTATTAAAAATTGTGTAAATTATTATTTTTGGAGTGTCACTATGATATTGACACACAATGGTACACTCCAAATAAACACTTCAAATTAATCTCTTTTTCCTCCCTCTTTTTTCTCTTTATTTTTCTTCCATATTTGGTAATATTTTTTTCTCTTTTTTCTTTTTATTTTTCTTTCATGTTTGGTTACTTTTGGTTGGCTCATCAATTAATATAGAGGAGCTATGACACGCTCCAAATCTGGAGTGTCTCGTAGCTTTTTAGCAATTTTCAAGTATGCACAAGTGTCCGTTGCAGTTTCGGATCGGAGTATCAGATTTTTTGGTATCTAAAAGAAAATAATTATTAATAAATTATTAATATTTTAGAAAATATATTTTACATATTTAGGTATAATTTTAAGTATTTTCATTGTTGTTTCTTAGTACTTTTGAAATTGAATAAAATCTTGCCGATTGGTTTACGTATGATATAAGTTTTCTTTTACATGCATTTATAACTTTTCTATGCTTTTACATCCTTGTTGGCTCGCATTTTTCGTTCAATTTTCTTTTTCGAATTGACCGAAAAATTGATCCACAATATCGGTATCGATTATCGGTCGGTATCGAATTGGGATATACCAAATCGTATCGGTATCGGTATCGGCCGATACACGCAAATTATGTTCTTGAGTTTTGTGTTTCTAATTTGTGTAATTTGTTGTGATAATATTCTTCTCTGCTTTTGTTACTCCAAACTCTGTTTATGTATTTTGCAGGGTATATATATATATATATATATATATATATATATATATATATATAGCCACAGTCACTGATTAGTTAATAAGGTGAAGCACCCACCCTTCACAGGAGTGGATAAAACTCTTTTGAATAATTTCTCAAATAATTTAGATTGAGGCCTGGTTCACCAATGTAAGAAGGATTCTTTGTTATATTTACTTGAATAATCCATAATTTCAAGTAGTCAACAGTTTCATTTGTCTCATTCTTAAGGGTAGACGACGACATTTAAAATCCTAACTCTGACTTAGAATGGCATGTCAAATCTTGTTCAATCAGTCTTTTTCATCATATAGCTTATAAATGGGGTTACCAAGTATGGTTTTTTTCTTGCTTAAATTCTAATGCAAACATGGCACATTGTCGTTTTCATCATATAATGTATTAATATGTAATCAAATAGAACTCTTCTTCACGGTCCGAATTTTTCATCATATAGTCCGTCTTTTTCATCGTGTGTGTGTATATATATGTAACGGAATACGATAGTGTTTATATTTCTGCATAAGTCATATACATGTAAACTAATAAAAATAGACTCCTACATTCCATTATATATATATATATATATATATATATATATATATAACGGAATACGAGTCATAGTGTTCATATTTCTGCATGAGTCATACACATATGAACTAATAGGAATATAATGTACTAGTGCACATGAAATGTAGGAGTCTATTCCTATTGGTCTACATATGCATGACTCATGTAGGGATATAAACACTATGACTCATATCCCGTTTAATACTTAAATTATTTGTATTTATTCAACCCCCCCCCCCCCCCCCCCCCCCACCACCACCACACCACCACCACCCCACCACCCCTCCAATTTTAAAATCTAGGCATTTTTTTTTTGGGTAATACTAATTACAATTATCATGTTATAAAGGAATGGGGGCTAGTACTAATTATAAAAATAATTGAGGGTAGTGGAGAGAGCATTATCAATTTGGGGGTGGGGGATAAATACAAATAACTCGCATCCTCTGACAGATGAACTGCTGTAGCACCTGCCTGAGAGACAAACGCGTTATCGATCGAATGATATCCCCAAAAAATTCTGTTGTTGAGATATTGACCATGCATCCACTGAGCCCACAAGGAGTCCCCTTGGATAAATCTCCAAGCCAGCTTCAAGTCTGCCACCTCTCGTAGGGATTGGATAGAATGGAGCCCCTCCCCACCCTCACCGTATAGCCTACATAACACATACCAAACAATCCCATGAAGTCCTCCCCTCTAAATAAAATCTGCACATATCTTCTCCATCCTTAGAATAGTCGTCATAGGTAACATGATAGTTTGGAGCCAGAATAATACCATTGCTAGGATGACTGATCTCACCAGCTCGATACGCCCATCAAACGACAAGCTCTGGGCTTGCCATCCCTCCACTTTATGCTGAGCAAACTCCACCACACTCTGGCAATTTGGCATAGTTGCAGGACAACGGAATACCCAGATATTTAACTGGAAGCTCCCCACGCGATACCCATAGTTGCATTAGCTCTCTCATCCTTATTCAGACATCGTTCATTAAAATATACTTTACTCTTCTCCTGATTCAGTCTCAGCCTAGTTAGCCTCCCAAACTCCTCCATAATACCTAAAACTGCCTCGAGACCGTCCATCATAGGCTCCATGAACATTAAACAAATCATCAACATAAATCAAATACTTGTACAGAGGCTTAAAAGAGTTAAAAAGGAACTTCGAAGCTGGAATATCGCACGCTCAGGGCCGGTGATTGAGGAGGCTGAGAGATACCTACATGATATCCAAGACAAACTGCAAGTGTACCCCACAGACACGGGACTAGCAGTCGATGAAGTATACTTACAAGAGGAAGTGCGAAGACTCTAATTCCTGGAGGAATTAAATCTTAAACAACAAGCAAAATGTTACTGGTTAAAAGATGGAGATCGTTGCTCAAAATTCTTCTATGCAACTATAAGAGCTTGCCAACAAAGAAATTCAACGGATGCTCTTATTGATGCTTAAGGGAATACCATTACGCATCCAGCTCACATCCATAGAGAGACTATAGAGTTCTACCAAGACCTATAAAACCAAGCAAATTACCCAACGGAGTTTCTGGACATCATTTGCAAACGCATAGTAACTGAGGAGGGTAACACAATATTGAGGAGGCGGGTGACAGTGGAAGAAATCAAGTCGATCGTCAAACATGCGGATCCTAATAAATCACCAGCTCTGGACGGGTTCATTGCTATGTTTTTCAAGACGCACTGGGGACAGCTTAAGGGACAAGTTCATCAGGTTGTCCACAATTTATTCCAGACAGGGAGGCTGCTCAAAGAAGTGAACCATACCTTTCTGATCCTGATTCCAAAGAAGGAAGGAGCCACTGCCTTTGGAGACTTCTAGCCATTAGCATGTTGTAATTTTATTTACAAAATTATTACTCATTTGATGTGTGCCAGGATGCAGGATATTATGAAGGGACTTATTTCCTCAAATCAAGCAGCTTTCATCAAAGGCAGATCTATTGCAGAAAATTACTTTCTTGCTCACGAACTTGTGCGAGAGTTCAATAAGCCAGGAGGACGAAAAGGGTGCATCAAACTTGATATGAGGAAGGCTTACGATATAGTGAACATGAAATTTGTTTGCGAAGTTCTGCGTAGCATGGGGCTCGATAGCTGGTGGGTGGATCGTATTGAGGAGTACATAGCTACTCCGACATTCTCTATTCTTATAAATAGCCAACCATACGGATACTTTGGTAGCAACCGTGGGTTACGGCAAGGTGATCCTTTATCCCCATTCCTCTTTACTGTAGTAATGGAGTATTATGCTTGTTTGATGGACATGACAATTCATAGGTGTGAGACTCGGATCACTTTCTAGTATACGTACCTGATATACACATTTAATACGTGTATAACTTGCTTTATGTTTAATTGCTTACTTTATGCTTTATGCCATTCATGCATTGTCTAGGTTGTTTTTACAAGTTTTTCCTTAGTTCCATGCTTTGGAGTGTTGGTCCCTTGGTTTTCGTGTGCATGACAGTGATGAACCCGGGAGAGGGACATGTATTATGATCCAATGGCCTATAATCAACCTTTTGCCTATTTAAGCAAATTATTTCTCTTTCCTTCACTTTTTTTTTCTTTCCTTTCTCTTTCCTTCTTCACTTCTCCAGCCTTCACCGAGAGCATCCGAGCTTGGCCTTGGCCGTGGGTAACCTTGGTAGTATTAGGCTAGAACTTGATCGTAGAAAAGTACATCTTGCCAACAGAAAGAACAACTATGGATCGTGCTTTGATTCTTAGTATAACTTGTTTTAATCATTTGATCGATTTTATTTTTGGGTAACACTTAGAACTTGTCTCATTGATAATTTTTTCTTGAATTGGATTGCTCACGGAGCCTAAGAATAGCAAGTCAGAGAATGCAAAGTTGGCCTGAGAATGCATACAAAAAGTATGCAGAAAACCCTTGTCGCATAAAGTGAAGTTCCAGTGAGTGCGCACGTGTGTGTTTCACAAATTGCTTAGAAAGTGAGCCAAGATATGTTGAGTACTCTGGACGCACTTCTCTACTCCTACGTACATTTTGTACTATGGTAATTCCTCCAAAAGTACACTAATCCTACTTGGCGCACTTTTGAATGGGTCTGCAAGTCATCAAGAATGTACGTCACTGCTTAAATAGCCAAGTTGACGCACTTTGCAGATATTGCAGAGTTGGCACACTTTGGTGAAACTTTTTTTATCGGCGCACTTTATTGCTTCTAGAGAATGGCGCACTTTGCCGTGTGGCACACTATGTGGCATTCTCCAGAGACGGTGCACTGTGTAGTCCGTCATATTTACTTAATGACTAAGTAATTACTTCAGACCATTCTCGAGAATTGTGTTCTCGACAGGATTGTCTCGACTGCTGTGCCATGCTTTGAGACTTGTGTTTGTCTTTTAGTAGACCTTTTTATCCTTGTTTGTGCGCCAAATCTCACTGCTGGGGCACACTTTTAGCACACTGACGAGTGTTGCACTACCAGAAAAGATAAGAAAATAATTATACCTGATAAACCTATTTCGTCTGGATAACTCGGATATTCTGCATGGTATATGGTTGTAAGGAATCTCAAACTGCATATGTTAGTAACTAGGACTATGATAACCCTAGTTAGCTAATGATAGTAATCTGTATGGCATGATTGGCCGTGATTGCTTGACTTTCAGTCTAGTCTAGTCCTATCCTGATTTAAATTAGCAACTGATCCGAAAATGCTAACCGGTGTGCTGATTCTCGATATCCTTATTTAATTACTCCAGAATTATTTAACTGTTACTTTACCAGCTATTCTTATTGATTTGTCTGCATACTGGTTTTAGTTCAAAGTTTGGCTCCCTTGTGGCACTTATTGTTTAGGGTCTGACCCCACTGGTTTTGTATGGCCAGATTTTGGAGCAGGACATCAGGATCTCCCGTACCTCCCTCCTCAAGATGGTGAATACGAGAAGCACCCGAGATTATGAGTGGGTTTCTTCTTCCTCACCCACTTGATCTTGTACATTACTCTTTTGAGACGTTTAGCCACCGAGCACGTGTTTAGCTCATATTTTAGGATTTTTGATACTGCAGCCTGCGGGTCTAAATGTAAAGCATATTCTAGACTATAGCTAGAACTGATCATGTAATAATGTACTCTGCTAGTTCTTTATTTTGGTACTAGCTTCATGATCATCTGGGTTTGTATAGTTTGAGACGCCTTACTATTATATGTTGGTGATCATACATCTGATAAACTTGTTGCTTTCTTGAGATTGAGACACATATGATTCTTGACATAGGATTGCATGATGGATTGTAGAGTAAACCCTCGCATGTCTAGACAGTCGTGATGGTATCTCGGGGTATAGATTACTATGATATATGCAGTTGGCTTTCTCTGCCCCCGCTCTCCAGTATTCTGGTTCTGGTGCGTGATAGAGTTTAAGTGGTGGCGCATGCAGGTCTGAAAATTCAGAAGTCTGGGGGATTTACCAGATATTTTAGATGTCTCAATTATGTTACTCCTTGATCTCCTCCAGTGTCAAATTTATATCTCTGAAATCTTGGTTCAACATCTACTTTGATCCTCAATCAATTCTGTCCGTCCCTTTGATGATCTTTGTATCTTTTATCTTTCAGGGACATTGTTCCTGGTCCTTCTAATCATCCAGCTAGAGTTCCTCCTGTAGCAGGACAACATGCCGATGCCCAGTAACCCTTGAGGTTCAGCCTCAGTATTTCGGGGCCGGGTCCAGAACAGCTCAAAATAAGGAAGCTCAGATCCAGCCAGTACCTCCCGTACAACCAATACCTGATGCAGGAGGGGACAACAATGTGCTAATTGGTATCCTTCGAGAATTATTAGCATCTCAAGGATGTCGAGAGGACGTACTTATTTAGTCAGTACAAGGGCTTTGGAAAGAGGCGGACATCGTACCAATAACTCGGCAAGCAACTTCAAGCATCTCAAACCCTCATATTTCTATATCACCAAGGATGCGATTGCATGGATGCGTGGCTTCAGGTCACTAAGGCTATTCTAGAGGCAGCCGGAGTTCCGGATAGAGAGCAAGTCTCGGTGGTTTGGTTGCAGTTGCTAGATCTGGCCCGAGACTGGTGAGCAACACAAATGATTTCACTAACAGTACCCGTCCCCTGGGTCGTATTCAGTAAAAGGTTTCAGGTCAGATACTTTGACACGGTATCACATTATAATCTGCAACAGAGATTTAATAACTTGAAGCAGATGGACATGTTATCTTTCATATCCTCTTAGTAGAAGAATTCTCATTTTTTAGAGGCTAGACAGAGTCTTCATCAGCAATCATGAGAATGGCAGTAACAGAAGAAGTACCATTGCCCTTAGTAGTCAGTAAGTTTCCAAAAGATCTTCTAGATATGCCACCAGAAAGAGAGAAATTTTACCACTGATCTAATTCCCGGAACAGTACCAGTGTCAGAAAGAGTCTACAGGATGGCGCCTTCAGAGTTGGAAGTCTTGTACCAGATGATAGAAGAATTGAGAACTAAGAGATTCATTCATGCTAGTGGATCACCTTGGGGAGCCCCAATTCTTATAGTGAAGAAGAAGGATAGAACTTCTTATTTGTCTGTTGATTATCGTACCCTCAATACGATAACCTTCAAGAACAAGTATCCTTACCAATGATAGATGACTTGTTCGATCAGCTTAGTAGAGCAACCATATTTTTGAAAATTGATTTACGGTCGGGATATCATCAGATAAGAGTCAGAGAGCAAGATATACCCAAGACAACGTTCAGATCAAGATATGGCCATTGGGAGTTTCTAGTGATGCCCTTTGGAGCAAATAATACGCCATAAGTGTATATGGATCTCATGAATCATATTTTTATGTCACACTTGGACAATTTCATGATAGTATTCATCGATGATATCTTAGTTTACAGTCGGAATAAAGCAGAGCACGAGTAGCATCTTTGTGCAGTTCTTCAAGTCCTTACAGAACATAAATTATATGCCAAGTTTAGCAAGTGCGAGTTCTGGCTTGATCGTATTTCGTACTTGGGTCTCATTATTGCAAAAGGTGGAGTAGAAGTGGATCTACAGAAGATAGAAGCCGTTGAGATATGGTCAGTACCTAGAACAGTTGTAGAAGTCCGTAGTTTCCTGGGGTTAGCAGGATATTACCGGCAATTTATGTCAGACTTTGCTAGGATTTTTGCACCCTTGACGTTGTTAAATCGTAAAGATGTGTGCTTTGATTGGACAGATGAATGTAAAATCTCTTTCGAGAAACTCAAATAGAAGTTGATCACGACACATGTTTTAACGCTTCCAGATGGGACATGTGGTTTCATGGAATATTATGATGCGTCAGGCAAAGGATTGAGATATTTTCTCATGCAGCATGGTAAGGTTATAGCTTATGCGTCTCAGAAGCTTCAAGACCATAAGAAGAATTATCCAACACACAACTTGGAGTTAGCAGCAGTTGTCTTTAAACTCAAACTTTGGAGACATTACCTATATGTAGATCAAGTAGAGTTTTTTAACGATCACAAGTATTTGGAGTGTGTCTTTACCCAGAACGACCTCAACATGAGGCAGAGGAGATGGCTAGAGCTGATGAAAAAATATGATCTTGACCTTCAGTATCACCCTGGGAAGGCTAATGTCGTAGCAGATGCTTTGAGCCGGAGAGCAGGAGCTTATTTTCTTACGGCACATCGAGAAATTTTAGAAGAACTTCAGAAGATGGACATAAAAGTAGTATTACCTGGCAACACGGCATTGATGTCTGTCTTGCAAGTTAAATCTAGTATTATGAAGAGGATCAGAGCAGCGCAGTCCACAGATGTCAAGCTTCTGTGACTTAGGGCATAGTGTGAGGCAGGACGTAGACCCGAACTAAGAATTCACAGTGACGAAACTCTCCGATTTGGTAATCGTCTTTGTGTACAAAGTGGAGATATCCATCAAGAGATCATGTCAGAAGCCTACAATTCTCAGTATCTTCACCCAGGAGGAACAAAAATTTACAGAGACATTCGTCTGCATTTCTTGTGGAATGGTATGAAGAGGGAGATAGCCCAATTTTTCTCTCGGTATTTGGTTTGCCAACAAATTAAAGCTGAGCATCAGAGACCAGTGGACTTCTTCAACCTTTACTAATTCCCGAGTGGAAGTGGGAGCATATCACCATGAATTTTGTGACCGGTCTTCCTAGATCCCCAGCTGGCAGAGATTTTATTTGGGTAATAGTGGATCGACTCACAAAGGTTGCTCACTTCCTTTCCTTCACAGTAGGACGCTCTACAGAGCAGTTGGCCTGGATGTACATGAATCAGATTATCAAACTTTATGGAGTACCAGTCAATATCGTATCAGATAGAGATTCCAGATTTATCTCTCACTTTTGGCAAAGCCTTCAGCAGAGTTTGGATACCCGTCTGAAGTTCATCTCAGGTTATTATCCGCAAATAGATGGTCAGTCAGAACGTACCATTCATACCCTAGAAGATATGCTTCGATCATATATCCTTGACTTTGGTGTTTCATGGGAGGATCACTTGCACTTGGTCAAATTCTCTTACAACAACAGTTTTCAAGCAAGTATCCAGATGGCACCCTTCGAGGTACTGTATGTCAGGAAGTGCAGATCACCGTTAGCTTGGGATGATATTGGTGAGAGGCAATTTCTTGGTCCCGAGATGATAGCCAAAATAGTTGAGGTAATCAAACAAGTCCAGAAGCATCTTAAGGTGGCTCAAGATCGTCAGCATCATTTGGCCGATTCGCATCGGCGACCTATTGAGTTCTATGTCGGTGACCATGTATTCCTTCGGATTTTGTCTACCCAAGGAGTCATCAGATTTGGTGTGCAAAAAAAAGATTAGTCCATAGTATATTAGTCCGTTCGATATCCTCGAGCGAGTGAAATATGTTTCTTATCGTCTTGTTCTTTCGTAGTCGCTTCGCGAGATACATAACATTTTCCATGTATCTTAGTTACAACAATATATACTGGATTCAAGCCATGTCCTGGATCATTCAGAATTGGGTTGGTACCAATATTTTGTATGAGGAGAGGTATGTGTCCATTTTGGACCGAAAAGAGAAGATTCTCAAGAACTAGACCATTCGATTAGTCCGAGTTCCTTGGGGCATCACTCATCGGACGAGTCAACTTGGGAGCAAGATGATGATATCCGTGCTCGATACCCATTTTTTTCTGAATCGTGAGGTATACTTATTCGTATATCTTGTACCCCGACCTTGTCTTGCGCATGCTTGTCTTGTTCTAGGAATGTGCTTGATTGCCGTATGCCCTTACTTAACTTGATTGCATGTCCATTGAGTTTTGCTAGACCACGTGCCTTATTAAAATTTTGAGGACAAAATTTTCTGAGGAGAGAGTTGTGAGACTCATCTCACTGTTCTAGTATACATGCCCGATATACGCATTTAATATGTGTATAGCTTGTTTTATGTTTAATTCTTTACTTTATACTTTATGTCATTCATGCATTATCTAGGTTATTTTTGCAAGTTTTCCCTTAATTGCATGCTTTGGACCGTTGGTCCCTTGATTTTTGTGTACATGGCTGTGATGAACCCGGGAGAGGGGCATGGATTATGATCCAATGGCCTATAATCAACCATTTGCCTATTTAAGCAAATCATTTCTCTTTCCTTCACTTTTTTTCCCTTTCATTTCTCTTTCCTTCTTCACTTCTTCAGCCTTCACCGAAAGCACCTGAGCTTGGTCTTGGCCGTGGGTGACCTTGGTAGTATTAGGCTAGAACTTGACCATAGGCAAGTATATCTTGCCAACCGAAGGAACAGTTATGGATCTTACTTTGATTCTTAGTATAACTTGTTTTAATCATTTGATCGGTTTTATTTTTGGGTAACACTTAGAACTTGTCTCATTGATGATTTTGTTTTTCTTGAATTAGATTGCTCATGGAGCCCGAGAACAACAAGTTAGAGAATGCAAAGTTGGCCTGAGAATGCATACAAAAAGTATGAAGGGAACCCTTGTTGCATAAAGCAAAGTTCCAGTGAGTGTACGTGTGTGTTTGATAAATTGCTTAGAAAGTGCGCCAAGATATGTTGAGTACTTTGGGCGCACTTTTCTACTCCTACATACGTTTTGTACTCTGGAAATTCCTCCAAAAGTATGCCAATCCTACTTTGCACACTTTTGAATGGGTCTGCAAGTCATCAAGAATGTACGCCACTGCTAAAATAGCCAAGTTGATGCACTTTGCAGATATTGCAGAGTTGACACACTTTGGTAAAACTTTTCTTATCGGTGCACTTTGTTCCTTCTGGAGAATGGTGCACTTTGCTGTGTGGCATACTATGTGACATTCTCCAGAGACGGTGCACTGTGTATCCCTTTGTAATTACTTAATGACTAAGCAATGAATTCTAACCATTCTCGAGAATTGTGTTCTCAACTGTAGGGTTGTTTCGACTGCTGTTCCATGCTTTGAGACTTGTGTTTGTCTTTTAGTAGACCTTCCTACGCTTGTTTGTGTGCCAAACCTTATTGCTGGCATACTTGATGAAAGTGTTCTAAGTTACTAGCTTGAGTACTTTTATTTGTGCACCAATAATAGATTTATATGCCAAGATCCTGGCTCGTACACTTCTATCATTGTGCGCCAAGGTCCTAGAAGTGCGCTTTAGTATGATTTGTGTGCCATCTTTGCTCGAAGAACTTTTGTATCAAAGTACGCCAGAACTGTAGTATCCCGCTCCTTGCGGTGTACTATATAAGGCTTGTGCCTCGATTGACTCAGTCAAAATTGAGTATGGAAAAACTTTACGGCAAAATTGATCATGGCAAATGCAATTAACCTTTCCAATTGATGGATCGGCTTCTGTTAGAATGAGTCCAATAGTTTTCGTTGGATTTTTGGTTGGCTTTCTTGAATTTTTGCTGCTTGATTTTGATGAATGCATTTTCGTGATTAGTTTTCAACGATTGTTTGTTTAGCTCATTTTTATCGATTGTATACATTCATTCTAGAGAACTATGAGAGAAATTAACTTGGTAGTCTAACCAAATTTTGGTGCCAATATAGATAGACGTGTGACCAGAACTTGAGCGAGCAAGGGTCATTTTCTCTCGGCATTCTCTATTTGGTGAGCGATTCTGCTCTTTCTTCTCTACTCTGTCATGCTAATAATTAATAATTTTCTCTCATAACCTTGCTAAGTCCAATAATCGATAAAGCCACTAATGCCACAAGTTTAATACCACTAATATAAATCAATGAGTTACATTGATAAGAGGGAAGTTAAATTTCATAACACAGGGAAGGATATGATCATTATGTCATGGTTTGGTGCCATGCCTTAGCGGTAAATTGGATTCAACAGGCTACCAATCGAAACAATGAATAAGTATGCTGAAATAAGAATGGTTAAATGTGCATTGCTGCTCTAAATGCTTCAACACCTTACACTGCTATTTAAGCTTATTATATAGTCGTAGATGCATTGTATGGTCATAGAAAACTTGTGCACAAGATAGTAATTAATCTTTTTGAACGGAACCTGGGGCACTGGGGACCGTTCATCCCGGAAGAAATAGTAGGGCTTTGGTAGTGCCATGTATAAGCGAAACATTCATTAAGGCTTGATACCTGCTTTTAATGGCGCATCGCACGCCCATCGAAGTCCTATACGGCATATCCATCATGGTGCTACATAATAAATAACCCAGTAGAAATGAGTCGCATACTAATGATGTCTTATGTAGGGGCGGTAAGAAAAATCTTGTAGATTATACAGGAATGGCCATTGGCCGGGGTAAGAATTTCATATGTGCAAAGATTATATATTTTACTACATAATTATTGCCAATATAAATTGCTGCTTTAATTAAGAAGTGTTGGTTTAGGTGAGTGGGCCAGTTCTGCTCACTAGTACAAGTTGAGTACTGACCCACATCTCTGTGGGCAAACCAGGTGACCAAGATATCGTGGGCTCTCAAGAAAGATAAAGCTTTCGTTGTAGTCTTTTCAAGTTTCTTCCTATTTTAAAATATTTCAAAGATTTTTAGTTGCTGTTTTCAAGTTCCATAAATATAATAAAGGGGCATAATGTATGGGATAAGAATATTATTTTATGTCAGCTTATCAGTCTTTTTTTTATACAAAAGCTATGTAAGCCGTTCTAGAATTTCTATTTCGGAGCTGAGAAAGTTGTACTTCGTTGCAATGAATCAATAAAAGAATTATTTTTTCTTCTTATACAAATGTGTGCTTTATAATCTGCAGCTGTGTTGTGGAACTGTTTACAAAAGATTTTTGACACATGCACTTTTTTTGCCTTGTAAAAGTACAATCCCAGACTTGTACGACATCATGTCCAGCGAGGACGAACGGTTCTGAGCAACCGAATGTGAGGACAAATCGATTCTGCAGAATCAGGATATGACAAGAACTGCCCGGACTAGTGATTTGTGAGCCAAAACTATTTTTGGTTATTTGTACGCAATAGTAATTTTGGCCCATTATGCACGGATGATTTATTTTTTTGTTAGATTATGCGCCAACCCTGAATTATTGATTTATGCGCTTGCATGTCATTATTCTTTTGTTAGTAAGCTTAACACTTGACTTTTCTCTGGTTTTCTTTTAGTTAATCCTGGTCATTTCCTGAACTAACATGATATGAATGTTGATTTCCTGACATGAGCTAAGTGATTGTACACTATAAATGAACTCCTAAATCTTGGCATGGAACTGATAATCCTAATACTCCTGATAGTGTCTCGACTTAGTGCACCCATGACACGAAATTTTTTGTAACTGTCCTGATCAAGGCTATTAGTAGCACCTGTATTGCATGTCATGTATCTTCGTGGTTTTTTATTATTATTCTCGTCAAGCTACTATCCTATTTTTGTAAACCCACTCACCAAAAATAGATATTTTGTGTATATTTTATATTATTATATTTATTATAGATATTAAATTTCTTTAGAGTATTCTCTTAGTTAATTAGAAAATAAATTTCTTGATATATTTACTTATATAAATATTTATTTAGAATTATTTTAGGTTATTTTAGATTTTTGGAGATTTTTCTAGAATTTTTGGTAATTAAAACATAGGAAACGTAAATTTCTAGGACTTTCATAATTTACTGTAAGACCATACTTGCATGTTGTTCCTACCAAATATTTATTTTAGTTTAAAATATTTAATTATATTTTTCTGTAATTTATTTAGAATTTTAAGAATTTTATTTAGATTTTTATTTTGATATATATAGTCTTAATATTGGATAGATGCTAATTTAGTGTTAATAGATATTAATAAGATTTTATAAATTATTTGTATTATCTTTAATTATATTTAAGATTATAAATTATTGAGATAAATTCAAACTCTATTTTAAATTAATTCAAATCCTGAACCTACTAGGAAAGCAACTTCATGCATATCCTATCTTTATTTAAATTCATCATAATCCTATCCGAATTAACCAATCCTAGTCGTATTTAATTAAGTAGTGTCCACCATTATAAATACCTCATCCTTCATTTTTTTTTTCCAAATTCCTCTCTTTTTCGTCCAAAAAATAGTCAAAATTCATCATAAATTCAGTCTCATTTTCTACTAGTTTTGACGAATTAAAAAGATGATATCTCCTAGCTCCGGACTCCAAACGCGCTCCAGTTTTTTTTGTTAGAACTATATCAAGGTTAGTTTTCTGATTATATAATTTATTTTAATAATTTCAGAACCTATATTTCCAGAAAATTCTAAAAGTGCCAGTTGTTCGAAATCAGACGCGTTGTGGTATTTTCGAGATTTCGGGAGATCCCGAACTCAGAATTATGAACCGTTTGAAGTTTCGGAAAGCTGACATGATGAACTTCTAGAAAAGTATTTTTCCAGAATTTAAATATAAGTTTATTCTACTGTAAAATTTGTGCAACATAGACGTAAATAGAAAACCACCAAAAACTATCATTTGTGCGCCCTAGTGGACATAACTCTTTATCGACTTGTGATTTTATAAAACCATCGAATATGGTGTTCATGTAGTATTGAAATCTATTTGATTCCATTCACAAATCTAGGATTTAAGTTGGTTGACTTTTTGGTCAACGGATTGTCTCGATTTGCGTGCCTTGGATCACAAATCCGTAAAGTTGACTTTCTTTGGACCAAAATTGGGGTTTAACAAAAAATCAGATTATTTAAAATTAAAATACTATTTTAGGTTATTTTATTTAGAATTAAAATAGATTAAACGGAGGAACCTATTTACCCACTTTTGTAACCTAACTTGTTTAATTTATGTGACGGGTAGATCGGACGACGCCTTGAGTTGAGACTTCATCCTTTTCAGACCAGGCAAGATACCTTGCCAAATTGTTTACAGTACTTCGCATGCTATTTATATTTCTGTTGATTTATTGCATTTCTGTATAGTTCTTGCATGTGTAGTTTTTCTTCAGTCATTACTATATATTAGATATGTTGACACACACACTTGACACTTAGTATCATAGGAGGACAATCATTAGGCGTATGGGCTTTTAACCACTTTGGTAAACCGTAGTATATAGTTCGTACTACGGGCGTGTGTCGCGCTGGTCGCTACCCCAGAGGTATGTCGATTTCTGTAGAGTCGTGCTGGTTGCTATCCCAGAGGTATGTCGATTTCTGATATCCATTGACGGGTATGTGAGTTGTGAGGCTTAGATCGAGTAGCCTACCCTTGCCCATATGTCGAAAAATTGTCCTCATTTGTATTTATATAGATTGTCTTGTACAGCGTACTTACATATTTTCTACCTATTATGCATATTTATTGTATTCAAATTGGCTTATTGTTCTGTATCTTGTTACGTCCCTCTGAGGACCTGGTCCCCTTCCAGGTGTATCTGTTCTTGAGTAATTGTAGGAGCGCAGATTCGGATGGTTACATATATTTCGAGGATGTATTCTCTTCGAGCCATGATTGTTAGCTGGTATTCTTATATTGTGTTTGTTGAGGTATACTTATATTGTATTTTCTCTTACATTCAAGTTGGTAGTGGATTTGTTTCCACCCAACTATCATCTTTAGATACTTCTTATTGAGATCTAGTTATATAGATGTTGGTTATTTATTTATATTGATTCTCTATGGATGAGATTTAGATTGTACCCTGTGACTTGGGATACATTTTATACCACTTGTGGATTTGATATTCATATTACAGCGTACGTATGGGTTATGGTTTCCATATATTGGAGTTGCCATATCCATGCGGCTGACATGCTTACGTGTCCTAGTCCTATGTATTTTGGGACTGGGGCGTGACATGTTTTTGTGGTGGCCCATGTAGGTCGAGAGCATATTATCTCGGTTACGTTACTGTACCGAGCAAGCCTGCGCATAGGATTAGAATATAAGATCTCATCCACTTAATTATCACCTTCCTTAATTTTGTTTCGCATTCTCATTTGATTGCTTGCATTGTATCTTGCTTGATCCTTTCACAACGTCAATCTTATCTTTTCTTTCGTGCTTGATAGGGGTAGGAAGGTGCCTTGTACCAGGTATATACCCTCTAGTATTCAATAACACTATTAGTTAAATTATTGTAAGTTGGATAGTATGTCTCATAACCTAGTAACACATAGTCCTATTGCCCCATTAATAAAGTATAATTGAATGACGCCAACTATAGGCTTGCATAAGGAGATAGTGTTTATCTAGACTATAAAACTTTAGTGTTTATCTAGACTATAGAACTTAGAGGCTCATATACCCATTTGGTTGACTTTAGACTTAGACAAGAAATTAGTATGGCAACTGTAGAGGCACAACACCGATCTTCTTGGTGAACTTAGATTATTCTGTACCTTCCTCCATCATAATCAAGCATACTTATATTTTTACTACCTCGACTTATGCTGCTATTATAGCCTAGTTTTGCAAGCTTATTCTTTTATTGATCTTGTTTATGACATATGTATTATTGGGGGCCCACACTAATACATTATCTAAATCAGAATCGGTGTATTATGGTCTGATCAACCGTAGTGCACTTGGTTCGCTCTTTTTATTACTACTTTATATGGATTGAGATATAGTTGACTCAACTTGTTAGACAAATATACTTGTCCTCTAGACTGGTCAGAGCATATCATGTCAGGTACATAACTGTTCTGATGTGAACATGAGAATAGAAATTTACCAAAATAAGGTTTTAATCCACAACTGCCTTGGCAACTCCCTTTCGAATTC
The DNA here is from genome assembly GCA_036927795.1 of Iris macrosiphon. NCBI lineage: Eukaryota > Viridiplantae > Streptophyta > Magnoliopsida > Asparagales > Iridaceae > Iris > Iris macrosiphon. The sequence continues at coordinate 258,761 of JAYESA010000021.1, forward strand.
TCTAATCCCTTTGAATCCCATACTTGTATTCTATCACCTCCTCCTTGAACTCTTTATTGTGTTCTCCGTTTTCTCCTATTTCGGAAAGACGAACGTTCGTGCTTAGTATAAGTTGATACACGGATAGTACCAGATATACCCCATAGGCTAAGCACTCATGATGACAAATAAGAAGCGCGGGCACAGGAAGTCATAAATACAGGTACGACCTTAGCTATATGTGTCAGTTCATACTCATGACCCCCATTGTGACACGAGATCGTAGGTGCATAATAGACGTAGAATTATATATATGGTGGTTAGCAGTTATGAGGATATATTGATGTTCTACTGTCACGACCCGCACCCAGAAAATCGGGCATGAGTCGTGGGTACGTCCAGCCTACGCCGCAGCATCGGCGGCAGAACGCTGTCTAGGTCAACTATCTAGATAATAATCTTACACAAAAATTGGCCATGACCTCTCCAAAAGGAGGGCAACCATACAAACAATATATAAACCTGTCAAGATCTCAACTCCAAACGGAGGAGCAAATATCATAAAGATAATCACAATATACTCAATCACGAATCTAAGCACGATAAGATAACACAGAGATCTAACAACTCCAAAGTCTAACCAACAACAACTAAAAACTACCACAACATCAATAATAATAATACAACATCCAAAAATAATATACAATACAAGGTCTCAATCCAAAACCGGAGACAAATCCGGTGCTAAAAGCTAATAAAAATAATAACAAGGTCTTAGTGATCCCGGCTACCAACCCGGAAATTACCCCTAAACTAGAGGATCCCTGTCTGCACCATCAACATGCTCAGGTCCATAAAATGTCGGACACCAATCCTCCGGATACTTTGAAAAATATGTCCAGTCAGGACTGGAGCAAGTACATCTCTAACAGCAGTTCCATTTAAATGATAAAAACTATAAAACAGTTATAGCAACTAGCAAAAAGAATGAAGCAAGTATGAAATAAGAAATATATGTCACTGGTGCATAAAGGTAAAGATGCATGAATATCAGAGCAAGATAGTAATAACTACAAGATACAGAAAATCTAAGCTAAGATCAAGTCCGTGCACATGAACGTATAGTGAGTCCAGCATAAAAAATATGTAGTGAGTCAAGTCCAGAAACATGTAAGTGAGACCAACAAGAATGCAAGTGAGTCCAGACTATAAAGAATGAACTCGGTGTCTTTGAAATACTTGTTTCGACATGTAAACGGCTAGGGGTAAGTACGGCTCACCGCGCACTGGGTGCGCGGCTGCTATCATTCCAGATTAGACCAGAGGGAGTGATTCCTGATGATGCCAGATAGGAATGTTTACATGTCTACTCGAGTATTTCCCCGCCCGACTAATACAAGTGGATCCAAGACCCGACACGCAAATCAAGATGAGTCCAGCCTGAACATGAATGATGCCTGTAGTGATGCCTGTAGGTGATGCCAGTAGTGATTCCAGAATAGAGGCCAGAAACATGAAATGTACGTGTCGCAAGTAAATGAATCCAGAAATATCAGTCAATGTCCCGTGTTGTGCCAGAATAATCAGATGATACTATACTAGAATCTGAATCATAATAATCATCAGATAATAAAAACTATCAGAGAATGTACTCGCCTGATGTCTTGAGCAACTGGCGATCCGAACTGGTGTCGCAAGGACCTATTGCGAAAAGCAAGATTAAACAGGATTCTAATGAGTTAAATAGATATAAAATAACTAAAAATAGGCTTCTAGGGTCGTTCTAGGTCAAACGGGTCAACCCGATAAAATCTGGGTCAAAAAGTCAACTCTGGGTCCAAAAAGTCAACTTTGGGTCAAAACTAGGTCAAAAGTTGACTTTGACGGTCAACCGAGTCAACTACGGTCAAGTCTGGGTCAAACTAGGGTGCTCCTGAAATTCTAGGTCAAACCGAGGTCATTAAGCTAGAAAACTCACAAACTCGCCTCCTTGAGATACCGGGATATCCTCGGTATCCGATACCTCAACCTAGGCTACGCACCCTGCCTAAACCCGCTAAAACCTACACTAGCACGCGTAAATATATACACATAAGCATATAAAAATCACTCTAATATTATTCCTAGGCTATTGCTCAAATATCCCGCTCGAAACTCAATACCTTGGTTATCTCAAGGTATTGAGATACCTCGGTATCTCAAGGTATTGAGATACCACTCTAAACTTAACCCGACTACCCCTCTAGCTAACTAACTATGCATAAACATATATGTCTAGCTATAATCTAGGCTAAAATATTGATATCTAATACATATAGGCATATACCTACATATCTATACCCAATACCTTACCTTACCTTACCTTACCTTACCCTCAAATATAAATATCTATACCTGGATATCTAACTATCTATCTAGCTATGTATATATCTATATATATATAGATCTATATATCTAGCTATCCCTCTACCTATCCATCTACCTATCTAGTATCAACCTATCTAGTTATCTATCTAACTATCTAACTAGTTATCTCTTAATCTATCTAACTATCTATTTATATATCTATCTCATATATCTATCTACCCATCTAACTATCTATCTATCTAGATATCTAACTATATCCATCTACCTATCTATCAATCCATCTAGTTATCTATATGTCTATCTATCTAGCTATTTATTTATGTATCTATCTATTAAACTATTTACCTATCCATCTAATATCTATATAGCATCTATCTATTTATCTCTAACTATCTAGGTATCTATTTACCTATGTATCTATATATCCATAAACCTATCTATCTATTTATATCTAACCATCAATCCATCTATTATCTATCTATGGGTCTATCTATCTTGATATCTTATTAATCTATCAATCTATCTATATGTATCTATCTAACTACCTATTATCCATCTATCTATCATTCTATCTAACTACCTAACTATCATCTATCTACCTAACTATCTTTCTATCTAACAATCTATATATCTATCCATCATTCTATCTAACTATCTATTTCTATATATATATATCACCTAGATCTCTCTCCCCCCCTCGCTAAAAGCTGCTGCTGATGCTGCCTAGGCTGCTACTGCTGCTGCATAAGCTGCTGCTGCAGCTCCTAGCTGCTGCCATTGCTGCTGCCTGCTGCTGTACATGCTGCAGCTGCTGTCCCTCTTCTTCTGCTGCTGCTGATGCTCAGTTCCAGCCCTGCTGTGGCCTCCCCCCCTCTCAAACACACACACACACACACACACACACACACACACACACACACACACTCCTATATACATATAAATCACTATATATATATATATATATATACACACACATATATACATATATATATAACTCTATAGATATATATACACACTAACTTATATACATTCTAACACACACACACACACTCAAACACAAATCAACACACACACACACACACACATAATTATATATACACACTAACTTATATACATTCTAACACACACACACACACGCGGCGGGGCGGCGGCCGGCGCTGGACGCGGGGACGTGGGGGCTGGGGAGACTGGGCTGGCGGGTCGGGCTGCGGCGGGTCGGGTTCGGTTGAACCCGACCCGACCCGATAGGGTAGGGTATGGGCTGAGGCTAACGGGCCGGGCCGCGGCCCAATGGGCCAGGGCGGCCCGCAGAAAAGAAAATAAAAATAAAAATAAATAAATAAATAAATAAATAAATAAATAAATAAATAATAATTAAATTAATTTATTTAAATAGTTTTCAGGCATTTAAAAATATGTCTGAGGCCCGGAAAAATTCAGAAAAATTACCCTAAGTCCAATTTTTTATTTTACACCCAAAAATATTATTTCCATAATATTTTAATATTATTTATTAACAATTAAAAATCATTTATTAATTAAAAATCTTGATTTTAATTACAGAAAATTCCCGGAAAATTGGGAAAAATCCAAGATTTAAAATTCTTACAAAATCTGGGGGTTTACAGAATATTATCGTATTTTTCTTTGGTCAAAATAGGTGCCTACTGGTCCTCAAATCTCTAGGGTACAGAGATGGGTAAAGAGCATAAATTTAAATAGGAAATAAATACGTACGTCTGTAACGATATTTGTGCGACTAAAACGAAACACCAAACAAGGTTTCTGGAAGTTGCACAAAATACAAAAAAAGTAGTCTAACATGTCTAGGACAGGTATGTGAACTTTGTTTAGGGTTAACAGCTAGTGTAATGCCCTAATTAATTGTGTAATGAACAGGTGCACAATCAATAGAATATATAATAAATAATTTTTTTAAAAAGTTGCAAAAATTCTAATTAGTCTAATCTAATCCTAAATTACTGAAATCTGGTCGAGGGAGTTTACATAAATCATAAATCTTCTTCAATAAGGATTGTGTCAACCAGGCACATTGGTCGAGACTACTTGGGATAGAAGGGGGATAATTACATGTTCGGTATTTTGGTCTACCACTCTCGATTAACTATGCGGGAGATGCATATTGTACGGGACTAGTGCAATATGTGAAGAACAGACTGAAAGGCTGGCAATCTCAGCTTTTATCATTTGGAGGGCACATTGAGCTGGTAAGATCAACCATACTGGCAATCACATCCTACTGGTTATAGGCCATCATCATTCCATTAAAGACGTTACACAGTATAGAGAAGTTATGTGCCAACTTTATTTGGAAGGATGGAATGCATACCATAGCCTGTGAGAAGCTTTGTCGTGCAAAGGAGGATGGGGGATAGGACTGCGATCACTAGTAACTCTTCGTACTGTTGCGTCACTTAAATTAGCATGGCGGTTCCTCGAAGGCAATTTCATGTAGGCAAAATGGACCTCAGCTAGATAAATCAAGGAGAAAAACTTCTTGGTCATGGAGGTGAATACTAACTTTTCTGTCTCGTTTAAAATGATCATGAAGCAAAGAGGAACCTTGAAGATGAATATTAAACAGGTCATTTGTGATGGTCGCTCGACAAGCATTTGGATGGATCCGTGGATTAATAAGGAGAGCCTTATTGATAGACTTAGGTGGCCTATGTTTGAGTTGGTCAGGAACATGACCAACGTGAGTACATTCATGAGGGATGGAGAGTGGAAAATAACTAATAGATACATCCATCAGTGGTACAAAACTGAAATTGAAGATTTCAAATAGAGAGAAAGGGGGAGGCCGACTACTAGACCTGGGAGGGATAGGGGACTGGGAAGTTCTGCCATCGGCTTGCTTATGAACAAGTATGACCGCGGTTTCCTCGAGTGGACTTGGCAGAGATTGTATGGCTCAAAGGGACTGCTTCAAAGATGAAACTCTGTCTGTACAAGGGGGTCCAGGACATGCTCCTTACTAAGGAACGACTATGCAGGTTCGAAGTACAGTTATCTAGCACGCATTGTACCCTATATAAAAGTGGGATTGAGACTCGAGATCATATCTTCTTCCAGTGTCCATTTTCTAGGCGCGTTTGGCAACACTTTAGGAATCAGATTTCGCTCACCAACAGAGGCGAGGAAGGATTGCTATCGGTGTGTGACGAGGTTAAATATTTAGAGGGCAAGGGTGATGGCACATATAGGAGGGCAAGGCTCAGACTTCTCTCGACTGTATAACACGTTTGGAGGGAACGGAATCGTCGAGTGTTTGAGGGGAAGGGCATGACACTATCAACTATTCTCAACAACATTCAGACTGACATTAAATGTATGGAGGGTAGATAAAAGAGGTGGAGGGATTTTCCTGGGATTATTTGCTTGATTGCTTGTAATGTGTTTATTTTCGTGAATGAAGTACCTTTCTTCATATATATATATATATATATATATATATATATATATATATATATATATATATATATACAAGCGATTGGGGAGCTGCGGGGAGGCGGGGAGGCGAAGGACATCGGTGAAATTATTGTGGAGATTTGTGCCAGGAGAATAGATGGATGTTATGGTTTAAGGAGACACGTCTATGTCTTGCAGCGACAGTATGGCATGTGTGGAGAGAGCGTAACAGTCACACCTTTGAGGGACTCCAAACTTTTTCCATTGAAATTTTACACAATATTGAATTTGATGTTGGTGCTATGACACCTCTATAAGGAATTAAAAATGTATGATGTGTAATATATTTTGATGGCTGAATAAAATTTACCTTTGTTTCATATATATATATATATATATATATATATATATATATATATAATTTTGTTACGGAGGAAAAATGGTGTCTGAATTATTTAACCAATTTTATTCTAAAATGGAAGCAAACTTTGTAGTGCTTCCATGTGCTTGTCCTAGGTTTGTGAATTATGGATGTCAAAGGTCGGATTTCTTTTGGAATTTGTAAAACTTGAACACGAGGAAAAAAGAATATCAGGAATCCATATTTTGTACTCGAACTTGGCAAGCAATTAATTTGGGTTTATGTTTTTAACATCGCACCCAATTTATTTTTGCTACAACAAATAAATAAATAAGAGCCAGTTTTCTCGTGCAAAATAAGCAGAACCCATGTGAGAATAAAAAAAAGAAAAGAAAGAGAAATGGAGATGCGGGGTATCGATCCCCGTACCTCTCGCATGCTAAGCGAGCGCTCTACCATCTGAGCTACATCCCCTTTGTCGAAAGTTGGTTCATATAAATTATCTAATGTAATAACAAATGAACTTTGTACAATGTTTAGAAATTTTTTTGGAATGTCTAGATTTTTTTTGCACTTCTTAAATACATGAACTTTGTACAATGTTTACCTTAATATTTTAAATTTTGCTAAAAGCATAACTTACAAGTAATGATCATAAATATGTATGTTGTCGAAGAGTGACTTTACCCTAGCTAGGTTTATGCATGTCTCCAGCATCACCGTAGGCATCCATGTCAGAGATGACGACTATTCTTCGGCCGACCAGAACGGATGGTCGGGGCAAGGCAAGTTATTATAGGTGTGTGGTGTCAGAAAAAATATCAAAGTAATGTGTAGAAAAAAACAAGAACCGTTTGGTTTGTAGAGCTGGACAACATAATATAATTATAATAAATATAAATTTAATTCGAATATTTGGTTGGACAATTTTTTGTTTGCATATAATGTAATTGCAATTAAAAACTTGATTACAATACATTACTTTCTTTTTAAACCAATTATGTCATAAAACTCCTGTAATCGCGATTATATTACAACTTAAAAATTACAAATTACTTTTAACTTTTTTATTTTAATTTTTAGTTTTTTAAAAATATTTAAAATTTTATTTTTTAATATTTTAATCTTTAAATTTTTTAAATTTGAGATTTTTTATAAAATCTTTAAAATTTTGTAAACTTTTAAACTTTTACTTTTTTTTTCAAAAAAAAAGTTTATTTATTTTTTGAAGATTTATTATATATATATATATATATATATATATATATATTAGAAAAATTGTACTTTAGGTTTTATTTTTTATTATTGCTTTAAAATTTTAAATGTTTTTTACTTACAATAACATTACGTGATAAACCAAACATTTGAATGCAATTGATATTTTATATGATTTGATTACAAATTCCAACCAAACATGGTAATATAATTGTAATTCATTATAGAATAATGCTATTGGTCACTCCAAAGTGTCCCTCCAAAATATCTGTAAACCTCCTCCCCTAATATTATTATTATTATTATTATTATTTTGTATCAGAATCATAACTACTACTTTAATTATTATTGCACAGGTTTATTGTGGTTACGATTTTTTTTTTCCTCATAATATCAGTTTTATATACAAATTTATTTATGTTTTTAATATAAGCTATATGTCGGTTGAATAAACGCAAAATTTATATATATATATATATAGAGAGAGAGAGAGAGAGAGAGAGAATAAGGGAGGTGAGATGGCACCTCATTCTAAAAACAAGGGTGGCGGTGACGTGGCACAATCCCAACCACATATTTCATAATTAGCAATTTGCACTTAACCCCCTCCCCTCGTTTGTGTGGTTGAGATTGTGCCACGTCACCGTCACCTTTGTTTTTAGAGTGAGGTGCCATCTCACCTCCCTTATTCTCTCTCTCTCTATATATATATATTAAGTATTGTATTTAGTGTATTATTGAGTACTTTTCGTCCACACCAATTTCTACCCCAAATGTGATTAAATCCAAGCCTAAATTATTGTTTTTTTCCTTCGGAATGTATATATTCTGTTAAACCTTTTTCCCCAAGCCCTAAAGCCTTATATAAATTAGTATTTGTTATATTAGCTAAATGAGATGTACAGATCAATTAAATTTTCAGGAGTTTATTTTATATACATTAGCCAAACACAATTATCTCCCCCATTAAACACCAAATTGGGTCCATGAATAATCCTCAAACCTATTCAGTAGATATAGCTGTATATATGGTATACTTCCTTAAACCCTAATCCATGAGTGCCGACACGACAGTAAGTCGGGAAGCTGCAACCCCAGCTACTCCAACTCCCCAGCCTCCGCTTGCTCCTCGCAATGTCCCCTGTGCGCGTCGTCCGGGACTGTCAGAGCAACCGCGACAAGTGCGGACCTCTCCCCCTAGTTACGCCATGGTAGTATGGGGGCCGCGACGTCGTTCCGGGCAGACGCCGATGTAACCTGCGTGACCAGACACCAAGCCCAGGCCCAGGCCCAGGCCGGCCACAATTGATCTTCCCCGCAGTGCTTTCTCACGGCAGTGGATCGATCGAGGCCCCAGATCACCCGCTGCTTGCTTCACCGCCGACATCGTGCACCTCCTGCACAGTCGCTCCAGAGTCTCTTCGCTTGCTCCTTGCGCCGACCAGTGCAACTGCACTGCTGCACTGTGCAACACCGCGCCGACTAATATAGGCTAGGGTGATAGAGATAAACAACCCATACATTCAAATTAAAATAAAATAGAGGAGAGGAGAGGAGGGTATTTATAAGGAGAGTATACAAGTATTTATTATTTATCATTCTGCATGCATATTATGTATCTTTTTACGTTCCTCTGAGGTCCTAGTGATCTTTTAGGTTATCTATTTTTCGTGGGAGTGTTGGACTAGATTGATCTTTCCACATTATTTGGTGAACTGTTTTTCGTCTATTTACCATTGAACTCAAAATGGTAAATATTTTCGTGTGTATATATATATATATATATATATATATATATATATATATATATATATATAATGTCAATCTATTAAAGAGACCAGAGTCGTTCTATTCTTCCAGGCAGGGGTGGATCCAGTTATTAGATAGGGTGGGCTCAAATTTTTTTCTTCTATTTTTTTCAAATGTTTTTTATTTTTAATTTTTTTTTTCTATGATTTAACTTCTAGTCTATCCTAGTCTACTTAGTCCATTCTAGTTTAAATTTTTGGATCTGCCTCTGCTTCAAGGATCGATGTTCCCCAAAGTAATTGAGACAAACTAGAAGAACTTCTGAATTCAAATTCCAAAATTTTCATATGGTTTTCACGAAAAAAAATACATGCATGATTCTAATCCTCATCTTTCTATAAAAAATTGGTTTGCTAATCTTCTTTGTTTCCTTAATTAGCTTTATGATATAAGCCTAGTTTTAGACAAACATGAAGAGGCTGGACTTTGTGGTGTGGTCAACGGCTACGCATAGTGGAGGTACACCGGGGTATGTCATTCTCCAAAACAACTGAGGAGAAGGTAGGCAGCTAGGGAGCAGGGGATGATTAGATTCATAAATGCTAGAGTGAATTGGGAAGGACTAGGTGTAAACTAACTCCTACAAAAAATCAAAAATAAAAAACTATATGAAAAAAAGGAAAAAAAAAAAATTTGGTGGACTGGAGCACACCCCAGGCTCTAACTGTATCCGCCCCGCTAGTGAGTTAAGGAAAACGAATTTATGGCATTAACTTTGAGAGAAATTCATTCCCCCAAAACCATACAGATTTACCACGTCGCCTGATATCAATGTCTCTTCCAGAAATAAGGTGAATGTCTGCCCATGGTCCTGCTGGGTTCCCTGTTGATGTCATATGTCGTGCTACTGTCTCTGCCCTTGGCCATGCTGTTGAGGCCCCTGATGCTGACCGAACTATGGCCTCTGCTGGAATATCTGAGTCTGCTTCGGTAACGGATGCTAAGTTAGTGGTCTCACTGCTAATGCTGGTCTTCTATACAACAATGTCTCTTGAGCTGGTAGTGCTGAAAATTATTGAAATGACCCTCCTAACCTATGAATTGGACGTGTGGCTATCATGTGGTATGTTCCCCATATTTCAAGCACTGTCCGTTGTATGTCCTGCACACCTTCCGAGTGTGTGCTTGCTTACCACAAAATGTACATCAAACTGGTGCCCCTAGCGCTGATGTTGAAACCTCTATTTCTACTACCGAGTCAGTGTCGTCATTGCTGATATTGTCGACCTACGTGGCACTCTGAATCATGAATTCTTACTTTGGGCGCTAATGCTGATGCCTTGGGAACTGCTACTCCACTTGATCATGAGATTTCTTCTAGCCTTCAGTCCACTGGATGGTGATATCATATCTCCTAGCCGCCGTCAATAATTAAGTATCATGGAAAGCAAGTTGTTCTCTTGTTATGAGCCTATGCTAATATATTGATAAATAATAAAGTTGAAGGGATTTTGCTTGGATTCTCAACATAAAACACTTTAGATCTCAAACATCTAAATGATCATGAACCCAGAAGAAAAGAAAAGAACAAAAGAGAAGGAAGGCGGTCACGATTACCACCCTTCAGCGGCATAGAACTTTTTTAACTCCATTGTTTTTATCATATCTTATTAGCATTATTTCTGTTAGGAAGGCATTGTTGTGCATATAATCTGTGTCAATAGAATTCTTTTGTGATTCATACAAAAAAATAGTTAAAAATAATAATAATATAGTGATATTGCATAAATTCTTTTAAATCTATGTTTAAAGTAGAGATTGGGTTGGGTACAAGCCGAAAGGAACATTCTTAAAAAGGGTGTAAATAGTCCGAAGCTACACAGTATTTAAGAGTTTCGGTCAACTGTGCGCTGGCTGAGATATGTCCCCTACAGCTAACCCAATTTGATCAACGCTATTAGATGAAAAGATTTGTTAAGGTTGATTAGCAAAAAATATTCAAACTATTATTAAGGGACAATACATATTAATTCAATACATTATTTTGCAGAATATTTAGTCTGTCACATTTGTCTCTATGTCTAGTAAATGGGACTTCAATAGATGATAAAGACAAGTATGAGATTTGTGTTCAAGCCAAATACACTATGTTACCTATCGAACATGTAGATAGAAATTCTGATCTTTTAGAATTAGTTCATATTGTGTTTGTGATTCAAATAGAGTTTTGACCCGAGGCTGTAGGAAATACTTTATCTCACATTTGTAGATAATTGTTCAAAATATGACCCGAGGCGGTAGGAAATACTTTGTCTCACATTTGTAGATAATTGTTCAAAATATTGTTATACCTAGCTTCTCAAGAGTAAAGATAAAGTACTTTATAGATTCAAAGGTATACAAATCTAAAGCTGAGAACCAATTAGATAAAAAGATTAAAAATACTAAGATATATTCGTGGGGGAGAGTATATCTCAAATGAAATGACTACATTTTATGAAGACAGAGAATAATTCATGAGGTAACTTCTCCTTATTCTCCATAGCCTGATGGAGTTGTCGAAAGAAAGAATCGCACGATGTTAAACATGATAAATGACATGCTTCTCAGCTCATGTGCACCTAATAATTTATAGGAAGAAACTTTGTTATTAGCTTGCTACATCCTGAATATGATCCCTAGTAAAACAAAGAATAAGACTCACTATGGATTATGAAAAGATAGAATCTCTAGAATAAATGATCTTAAAGTTTAGGGATACCTAGCAAAATCAGAAATTCCTGAACCTAAAAAGAGAAAGATTAGTTCTATGACTATAGATGCAGTGTTCATAGGATATTCCTTCGATATCAATGTTAATAGGTTTCTAGTGACATACTCTAAAGTGAATAAAATCACCAATAACACTATTATAGAAGCTAGAGATGCAGTCTACTTTGAGACTATTTTTTTTTTAAGAATATAATTTTAATTTTTTTTAACAATTCTACTCTTGCACCTTCAACTAGTTCTCATGTTCAAACATCTTATTCATATCCTGAACCAGAAATAGAACCTAGAAGGAGCAAAAAAGATAGAATGGAAAACAATTTAGGAGAATGATTCTTCACTTATTTGATAGAGGTTGCTCCTTCAACTTATGAAGAATCAATATCTTTTATTGATGATTCTTTCTGGAAAGAGGCCATTAACAATGGATATAATTCTATTATAAAAAATTGTACTTTGTTTTTAGCAAACTTACCTCAAAGTAGTAAACTCATAGGTTGTAAGTAGATCTTTTAAAAAAAAGAAACTTAGAACCGATGGTACTACAAAAGACTAGATTAGTAGCTAAATATTTCACTCAGAAAAAAAAATTGGATTATTTTGGCACCTACATTCATGTAGCTAAGATTACCAATATTAGAACAGTCCTAGTTTTAGCATCCACTAATGATATGCTAATCCATCAAATGGATGCAAATACTATATTTCTTGTCACGCCCCAGTCCCCAAAAACGTAGGACTAGGACACGTAAGCATGCCAACCGTATGGATATGGCAACTCCAATATATGGAAACCAAAATCCACACGTACGCTGTAATATGAATATCAAATCCACAAGTGGTATAAACATATGTCACAAGTCACAGTGTATAATCTAAATCTCATCCACAGAAAATCGAATATAAATAAATAACCAATATCTATGAAACTAGATCTCAATATAAGTATCTAAGGATGATAGTTGGATGGAAACAAATCCACTACCAACTCGAATGGAAAAGTACAACACAATAAACACAATATAAGAATACCAGCTAAAGTCCACGGGCTCGAAGAGAAGACATCCTCGAAATTATGTAACCATCCGAATCTGTGCTCCTGCGAACACTAAAAAACAGATACACCTGGAAGGGCCAGGTCCTCAGAGGGACATAACAAGATACATAAAAGCATGCCAATAAAGTACTGAAATAAATATCCAATGGGGTCGCCTAACCGCCTAAGTGAATGCAGTTTAAGAACAATTTTCCCCACAAGTGAGCTATCTGGCTGAAAACTGGGATTGGCATGGTTCTCTCGGAGATCCAGGGGCCTAAAAGGCATGTCGTCTTTTGAACGCCAGAGGCTCGCCTGATAATATATAATATATAGTGGTCATCACCACCCATATCTCCGACGGAGAATCCGGGCGCACAATAGAAAAAGTGCAAAGGAGCTCAAATGCGGTACTTGTTGTTCTCCCCACCCCATCCTCTAAGCATGTCACATCCATGACACAATTTGGTTCATAGCCTATCTTTAGTACCCTATCCCAATCCTGCAACCAAACAAGGACAAGGATTGGACCACCGTACTACAATAGGCTATGTCCATGGACCTCTAATAACTGCTAAGTCTTCTAGCATACAAAGTTTCTATCAGCAGTCATCCCTAACGCACGGCTCATACGTATAGGAGGCCAGACCTGTCACATAGTCCGTGATCTATATGAGACTCACACTCGTGTAATGATGCTACATGATAATGTGGCAGTCTCATAAACAAGGTCAATACAAATACATAAATAAAAATATACTGCGATGACACCGTAGCGCGCATTTTATATACCAATTAAAATATATGAACTAAAGACAGAAAATAAAGATGCATGCAATATATGAAATATAAATAACAGTACAATGTCAAGGTATACTTGCCTGGCAAGAAGCTGCAAAGTGTAACGTTCAGATGTCCAACACACAAGACTAGGAGCTATGGCCTCAGAACAAATATCTCCGGATGCTAAAATAGATATCACCAACGTTCCCAGAATAAGCAAAATAGCTAGAAAGCACTTTCCTTTCGTCCAATTTGGACACAGGGGCAAAACGGTAATTTCGGGTAAAAGTGGGGTCTACGTGTGGCCCACTTTGCACCGAAAGCGTGCCAAGGGTAACAGTCTCTAAATGGGACAAATTATAGGTCAAAAAAACTCTAAATGTCAATACGAACCCAACGGTATGTCCAAATGTGGATTCCGATGAGCCGAACATAATTTCGCCCAAAAAGTCAACCGTAGGGCCCGCCAATTGGCGACTTGGTCAACTATCTCAGAATTGCGTGAAAATTGGATCACAGGACCAGCACGTTACCATGAGTCCAGTGGCACAAGTTTTGTCACAATCTGACGAGCTTGCACAAAATGCGCGCGGCTTTCGCAAAAATTGCGACACAGGGTTTGTCCGCGGATACTGGCTGATTCCGACGCACACAAGCGTCCGAATCAGTTTTCGCGAACTCTCACGTGTGCGGGTACACTGCGCGCACCATTTGGTATACTTTGTATACGTCGGGACGGTCCCGTTTGGTGGGGCGCTCTCCGTTTCACAACTTTTGGAAATATGAAAAAAGTATATTTTTGGGGTTTTCCAACGAATTTAATTCTGCCTACAGCAGTTAATAATCTAATATTAATTAACAGAAATTAAACTAGGTCAAGTGGTCTCCGCATACCAAAAAGAAAAATTAGATTCGGATCTCTGTGGTGGAGATACGAATCCGGGAACATAGGTGATCACCGTAGTTTTCTACGATACCCAAAAATTGGTCTTTTTCTGCCAACTTTGACGTTGTTTTCCCTATGGTTACGCATTGTTCGGGGTCTACTATCATACAGGTATTGAAGAGGGTTAAGGGGTGAGCGTACCGGTGAAGACGGAGTGGCGTTTGGTTCAGCGAGGCGACAGAAAACTGGGCGGGAACACAGGTACCTTGCTGTTGAATTCTGCAGTTGCGCGGGGTGCGCGGGGTCGCGGTCGTCGGGGTCGGTTTGGGCGATATGGACGGCAGTTTCTGGCTGCGGTGGCAGCGCTCTCTAGGTCCAGATGGGAAGAGGAGGAGAAAGGATGATCTAGGGTTAGAGTTTTGGTTGAAATAAGTGATTATATATAGCAAAGGGAGAGGGGGGGTTCTCGCGGGTCGTGGGGTCTAGGCCGACTGCTGCTACATATGCTTAAGGGGGGTGAGCGGGTTTGCTGTTGCTTGTTCAAAAGGGGTGTGGGCTGGCTGGGTACTAATTGCCAGCGGGTGGCTGCTATAGGCTTACAAAGGGTGAGCGGGTCTTGGGTAGTATCGGGTAGGAGTGGTTTGGGTAGTGGGTTTTAGGTAGTTTAAGGATCCATTAATGGTTTCTTTTCTAATCTTTTCCCTTTTCCATTTCTTTTTCTTTTTTTTTCTTTTAAATAAATAAATAAATATATATATATATATATATATATATATATATATATATATATATATATATATATATATATACCCATAGAAAAATCTATAATTATAATAATGCATACCATTAAGCTAGCAACTGCCCAAAGGGTCTCCTACACGAAATAAATTCGAAAAAATTTCTAATGGCCCCATAAATCCCCTAAGTTCACAAACACCTAAAATAAAAATTTATAAAAATCTATTTCTCCTAATTAGCCACTAATTACTATAATTAAATTAATAATTAATAAAAAAAGATTAATACGGTTTTTAGGATTAGTGGTTTTACATTATACCCAACTTATAAAAATTTCGTCCTCGAAATTAAAAACTAAGCCACGGTAGAAAGTCAAGGATGGTATAGGATTTGAATTGTTTAAAATGCAAGGCTAGGTTTAAAGGAGTGGACGATGTTGCGCGTTGCACATTCCACAAATTCATGGAGAAGATTCATATGGAGGAGAATTAGGTTTCTTCAAGTGTCATGTCCAATAGTGTGGACACCTTAATGCACCTTTGCATAAAAGTGCCTAACAATTAGAAAATTGCACAAAGATGAGAATTGGATTAATTTAATTAAAATTAATGCGCAGGGTGCTCTTGAATTAATTAGAGGTACATGGGGATTAAATTAGGTGGAACACAAGTTTCAAGGACATAGAGGGCTCAGGATAGAATATTATCAAAATTTGGGTCATACAAAATGGGTCAAGATTGTGTCTCAAATTTCGGTTGGAACGCACAAGGATACAAAGTTGGAATTAATTTAGAATTAAGAATAACATTCGCGACGACTATTGTGCGACTCAAATGTAGCATAAGAGAGCATAATTATAAGTTGCACAAAGGTCAGAATGGAAGATGGGCACGTCTAGGACAAGGGTGTAGAATTTATAGGAAGGCGATGGCTAGTATAGTGCTCCAATTATCGAAGCAACGGTAAGGTGCGCTAAGTAATACAATGTTGTAAAGTTAAATAAAAATACCGTATTCTATTTCTAATTGGATTCAACTAGCCTTAGTCTTACTATCTAAGCCAAGTAGGTCTAATTTGGGTGAGGGGGCTTACAATCTACTCAACTTAAAAATAATTTCATCCTCGAAATTAATCTAGGGTATAATTTGTTAATCCTTCATGTACATAGGGCAAGTCAATCGCAATCTCTTTGCGATAATTAAAATCATAATCACATCCATCGCAATCACTTCAAGGTTAAGATAATCACCGTTCCAATCAAATTTAACCTATTGTAATCTCCTCTCGATTTTTAAATAATCACATCCAAATTTAAGCTAAATCTATATAACATCTCACATCAAAATTTATATCGCAATCTCCGACTATCATAATCTTCTCTAGACTTTGAACAATAACAATTCTAATCAAATCTTATTTTTATTCTCAGCTTAAGAATTTTTGTATTCTTCAAATTTTTGTTTCAATTTACATCCTCAATATTCAAATAGGTAATCCAGCAATCAAATTTTAACTCTTAATTCAAATCATCAAATTGTTAAAATTTTAAATTCAATCCACCAATGTTCAAGTCTGAAATTCTATATTTATCCTCAAATTCAAATTGATGATTTATCTTTAATATTCAAACTTTAAATCATGCGCTCAAAGTATAGATATTTGGTCCTCACTATCAAGATTTCACAATTCATTAAATCCTCATCATCTTAGTCATTCTTAAAAAAAAATTTCTTCGCATATAAAATGACTTAATCTCATAGTCGAATTTTACTTGGTCACAAAATAAAAATTTCTCTCAAGTTGACAATGCAACTTCTACCCAACTTAGAATTTAGCCATCTATCATATAAGGCTATATACTTAATAAGAATATTCCTTAATTTATTTACTCATGCCATTCAATCCTCAAAACTTCAACGCCGATTATATCATATATAATATGCCCTTAATTACAAAAGAATAATCCTCAAGTATGTGATCGGCCTATAGGGTATATCTAGTACTCTCTGTGTATCAAACTTATACCAAGCACGAGGTTTCGTCTTTCCGAAATAAGGGAAGACGGAGATCAATAGTAAAGAGTTCAAGAGAGAGGTAATAGAATACAAGTATCAGGATCAAGGCATTTAAAGAATTCAAATGGGAATTGTCAAGGCAGTTATGGATTGAAATCCTATTTTGGTAATTCTTTGTTCGCATGCTCGTATTAGTACATTTATTTAACCAATACGATACGCTCAGACATGTCTAGAGGACAAGTATATTCGTCTACTAATCACTATATATCTCAACCCACGTAAAGTAGTATTGCGAAGGGCGAACCAAGCGCACTAAGGTTAGCTAGACCTTAATACACTGATTCTGAAATGTATTAATGTATGCATCCACTAATACGTATATCGTGAACAAGCTCGATAATGGAATAAGCTTGCAAAACTAGGCTATAAAATAGCAGCATAAGTCAAGGTAGTATATGAAATATAAATGCGCTAGATCATGATGAAAGAAGTCACAAATATTTCAATTTCACAAGAAGCTAAGACTATACAATCTCTACAGTTGTCATACTAACTCCTTGTCTACGTTTCTAGTCGACCAAATAGGGTATGGGCCTCTAATTTCTACATTCTGAATAAACACTGTCGTCTTATGCTCACATACAGGTCATGTCATTCGGTTATACTTCAATAATAGGTCAAAAGACTATGGAATACTATGTTGTGAGGTATACTACCCAACTTATAACAATAAACTAGTACTGTAATTGTCTTAAGGATACCGTAGAAACTCCTGTTAAGGTCTACGAGAAGGGATCTTGGTACTTATTAGGGTATCCTCTTATATTACATAGGTCATGGTCATCTTAAGTCTTAGTCATAGAGCTTATAGAGTAAGCGTCAATAGTAAGAATGGAAGGTTACTGGCCTTCAAGGGGAAAGGGGATATAACTCGTAACGAGGTGGGGGTACATGCTACGCAATTTAAAACTAAGGGATAATCACCAGGTCACAATCTACAAGAATAACTATCAAGTTCTAACTACTAAGCACAACAATTTAAAAATTTAAGGTTACAACTATAACCTTAGCAAACTATATATCCTAACATAGAATAAAATCTCTCGGTCTACAATCAGAAGTGTCAGGTGGCACGAGTTGAAAGATGAAGAAAAGAAGAACATAATTTAGTCGTCGCACAATTAACGAACGTTAAGGTCGCAGAGGAACAACATATGAAATTAAAATAGGGGGCTCTAGATAGCATCATGGTTTTCTAAAGGAAGAGGTATGCTAGTTGCTATGTTCGAGGTATGATCAAGGAAAAGTGTTAATTACATCCCTCTAGGCTTCCTAAGGTGATGTCTACTAATAATAAGGCAATGATCTAAGTTTATAGTTCTCCAATACTATCTAACTATGAAGGTTAGGTTCAGTCTTAATATTCAATTTTGGTTTTCTATTGGTTCCTCAATACTAGGGTCAAACATTATGGTAAAACTCCTAACTAACTCTAGTAGTGTCTATACTACTCTCAAGTCCTCATAATACATCAAGGGGTAATGGTAAACCAATCTATAGATAAGGAATTCTAGGGTTCACTAGATATTCTAAACTTAATGGGGTGTCAATACTCTAGTTGTACTCTTAATAGGAAGGTTACCCTACTTATCATCTAACAATAGGGACTTCTATATTCTAGGAGGGGGCTATACTCAAGGAGCTATTAGGGAAGCACATGAATCAAGCATGATGCAAATTATTCAAATAGAATGGATTGGAAGGAGGATGAGTCGTAGTCAATGTGGATAAGATCCTATACTCTAGTCCTAGGTGCAGGCTTGCTCGTACAGTAACATAACCGAGACAATATACTCTTGACCTGCATGGGCCACCACTAAAAACATGTCACGCCCCAGTCCCCAAAAACGTAGGACTAGGACACGTAAGCATGCCAGCCGTATGGATATGGGAACTCCAATATATGGAAACCAAAATCCACACGTACGCTGTAATATGAATATCAAATCCACAAGTGGTATAAACATATGTCACAAGTCACAGGGTATAATCTAAATCTCATCCACAAAAAATCAAATATAAATAAATAACCAATATCTATGAAACTAGATCTCAATATAAGTATCTAAGGATGATAGTTGGATGGAAATAAATCCACTACCAACTCGAATGGAAAAGTAAAACACAATAAACACAATATAAGAATACCAGCTAACGTCCACGGGCTCGAAGAGAAGATATCCTCGAAATTATGTAACCATCCGAATCTGCGCTCCTACGAACACTCAAGAACAGATACACCTAGAAGGGCCAGGTCCTCAGAGGGACATAACAAGATACATAAAAGGATGCCAATAAAGTACTTAAATAAATATCCAATGGGGTCGCCTAACCGTCTAAGTGAATGCAGTTTAAGAACAACTTTTCCCACAAGTGAGCTATCTGGCTGAAAACTGGGATTGACATGGTTCTCTCAGAGATCCAGGGGCCTAAAAGGCATATCGTCTTTTGAACGCCAGAGGCCCGCCTGATAATATATAATATATAGTGGTCATCACCACCCGTATCTCCGGCGGAGAATCCGGGCACACAATAGAAAAAGTGCAAAGGAGCTCAAATGCGGTACTTGTTGTTCTCCCCATCCCATGCTCTAAGCATGTCACATCCATGACACAATTTGGTTCATAGCCTATCTTTAGTACCCTAGCCCAATCCTGCAACCAAACAAGGACAAGGATTGGACCACCGTACTACAATAGGCTATGTCCATGGACCTCTAATAACTGCTAAGTCTTCTAGCATACAAAATTTCTATCAGCAGTCATCCCTAACGCACGGCTCATACGTATAGGAGGCCAGACCTGTCAGGCAGTCCGTGATCTATATGAGACTCACACTCGTGTAATAGCTGTGTCACGGCCAATGAAACCTAATAATGCTACATGATAATGGGGCAGTCTCATAAACAAGGTCAATGCAAATACATAAATAAAAATATACCGCGACGACACCGTCGCATGCATTTTATATACCAATAAAAATATATGAACTAAAGACAGAAAATAAAGATGCATGCAATATATGGAATATAAATAACAGTACAATGCCAAGGTATACTTGCCTGGCAAGAAGCTGCAAAATGTAACGTTCAGATATCCAACACACAGGACCAGGAGCTATGGCCTCAGAACAAATGTCTCCGGATGCTGAAATAGATATCACCAATGTTCCCAGAATAAGCAAAATAGCTAGAAAGCACTTTCCTTTCGTCCAATTTGGACACAGGGGCAAAACGATAATTTCAGGTAAAAGTGGGGTCTACGTGTGGCCCACTTTGTACCGAAAAGTATGCCAAGGGTAACAGTCTCTAAATGGGACAAATTATAGGTCAAACAAACTCTAAATATCAATACGAACCCAACGGTATGTCCAAATATGGATTCAGATGAGCCGAACACAATTTTGCCCAAAAAGTCAACCGTGGGGCCCGTTAATTGGCGACTTGGTCAACTGTCTCAGAATTACGTGAAAATTGGATCACAGGACCAGCGCGTTACCACGAGTCCAGTGGCACAAGTTTTGTCGCAATCTAACGAGCGTGCACAAAATGTGCGCGGCTTTCGCAAAAGTTGTGATACGGGGTTTGTCCGCGGATACGGGCTGATTCCGACGCGCACACGCGTCCGAATCAGTTTCTGCGAACTCTCACATGTCCGGGTACACTGCGCGCACCGTTTGGTACACTTGGTACACATCGGGACGGTCCCGTTTGGCGGGGCGCACTCCATTTCATAACTTTTGGAAATCTAAAAAAAGTGTGTTTTCGGAGTTTTCCAACGAATTTAATTCTACCTACAGCAGTTAATAATCTAATGTTAATTAATAAAAATTAAACTAGGTTAAGTGGTCTCCGCATACCAAAAAGAAAAATTAGATTCGGATCTCTGTGGTGGGAGATACGAATCCGAGAACATAGGTGATCACCGCAGTTTTCTGCGATACCCAGAAATTGGTCTTTTTCCGCCAACTTTGATGCTATTTTTGCCTATGGTTACGTGTTGTTCGGGGTCTACTATCATACAGGTATTGAAGAGGGTTAAGGGGTGAGCGTACCGGTGAAGACGGGGTGGCGTTTGGTTCAGCGAGGCGACAGAAAACTGCGCGGGAACACAGGTACCTTGCTGCTGAATTCTGCAGTTGCGCGGGGTGCGCGGGGTCGCGGTCGTCGGGGTCGGTTTGGGCAGTCTGGACGGCAGTTTTTGGCTGCGGTGACGGCGCTCTCTAGGTCTAGATGGGAAGAGGAGAAGAAAGGATGATCTAGGGTTAGGGTTTTGGTTGAAATAAGTGATTATATATAGCAAAGGGAGAGGGGGGTTCTCGCGGGTCGTGGGGTCTAGGCCGGCTGCTGCTACATATGCTTAAGGGGGGTGAGCGGGTTTGCTGTTGCTTGTTCAAAAGGGGTGTGGGTTGGCTGGGTGCTAATTGCTAGCGGGTGGCTGCTATAGGCTTACAAAGGGTGAGCGGGTCTTGGGTAGTATCGGGTATGAATTGTTTGGGTAGTGGGTTTTAGGTAGTTTAAGGATCAATTAATGGTTTTCTTTTCTTTTCTTTTCTAATCTTTTTCCTTTTCCATTTCTTTTTCTTTTTTTCTCTTTTAAATATATATATATATATATATATATATATATATATATATATATATATATATACACACGTATATACCCATAGAAAAATCTAGAATTATAATAATGCATACCATTAAGCTAGCAACTGCACAAAGGGTCTCCTGCACGAAATAAATTCAGAAAATTTTTTAATGTCCCCATAAATCTCATAAGTTCACAAACACCTAAAATAAAAATTTATAAAAATCTATTTCTCCTAATTAGCCACTAATTACTACAATTAAATTAATAATTAATAAAAAAAGATTAATACGGTTTTTAGGATTAGGGGTTTTACATTTCTAAATGCAAATCTAGAAGAAAAAATTCACATGGAGCAACCCGATGGATTTATTGTTAAAGAGAAAGAAAAGAAAGTTTACATAATTGTAAAATCTTTAAATGGCCTAAAACAAGCTTCTAAGCAATGCCATCACAAATTTGACGAGAATATGGATTTATAAGAAATGAGTATGAAAAATGTGGATATTCAAAAATTATAGATAAAAATTGTGTCTTTTTATGCTTATATGTAGATGATATCTTAATTCTAGGATAATCTCTTAATTTCATAAATGATACTAAGAATCTGTCTAGTAAGTTTGATATGAAAGTTAGGAGAAATTAATTTGATTCTAGGAATACAAGTGTCCAGAACCAAAGAGAGTTATACTCTATCCTTAGCTCATTCATAGAGAAAATGATAAGAAAATTTGAGTATTATGATAAAAAAACATGTTTAATCTTTATGACAATAGTATTATCCTCAAGAAGAATAAGGGTTCACATGTGGAACAACTTAGATACTCACAGATGATAAGTTCTCTTATGTATATAACATATATAACCAGACATACTATTACATTTCCTGTTTGGAGACTAAGTAAATATACTAGCAACCCAAACAAGCTTCATTGGTTTGCATTAGAAAGGATATTTAAATATCTTGAGGCTACGCTAGATTATAAATTATACTATACTAGACACCATAATATCATAGAAGGCTATTCGGATGCAAACTAGGTAACTGATCACATGATGTCAAATCCATTTCTGGATATGTTATTACTTTAAAAGGAGTTACAATCTCATAGGGTTCATGTAAACAAACTATCATAGCTAGTAGTACCATGGACTCTTAAATGATAACTTTAGATACTACTTGTACTGAAGTCGAAGGGGCTAGAAATCTTATTATGCATATACTTGTTTCACATTTTTTTCCTATCATTTCTATAAATTATGATAATAAATATATTATAGAAATGCTAAAGTATGATTATGTAAATTCTAAGATTAACAATCACTTGCATCTGCGCTACGAGTCGATAAAGAGACTACTAGGCAAATATATGGTTCTTGACTATATAAAGTCAGAAAAGAACCTTGTAGACCACTTAATGAAGGGTCTGTCTAGGACATTTCTAGGACATTAATACCAGAATCATCGAGGGGGATATTGGGGTTAAGCCCATAAGTAATTCACTAGTTGTAATGTCACATTCCGATCGGGGAAACGCACTACATAATAGGCTTATAGCTAGCGCGACTCAGTCTGAACTTTAGGTTAATAACTTTTCGGCATCACCTTGATTCGTACGAATGCTATGTGAACATGTCCAACTAATGGATGAGATTTTGTTAGAAAAATTCTCATATGTAGTGAACTGCGTCTCGACGAGTGAGCTCTATATAAGAGTCCCTTCAACGGGACCGATTCTGTAAATCCCTTAACTTTATTTTGCATTTTAAGTATTTTTATAATTTATTTAAACGGTGAATTTTTTTTAGAGTATTCTCTTAGTTAATTAGAAAATAAATTTCTTAATTTAATTAATTATAAAATACTTATTTAAAATTATTTTTCCAAAACTATTTTTACTACTATTTATCTCTTGTTAAAATACAATAAATTTTTTAAAAGTTATTTTTTGTACACAATATTATTGGAATTTGTTTTATATAATCTTATATATATATATATATATATATATATATATATATATATATATATATATATATATATATATATATATATATATATATTGTTTGTTTGTTTGTTTGTTTGTTTGTTTTGTTAAGATAAGAAAAGAAAAGGAAAGGAAAAAAAGGAAAAAAACAACAACAACAAACAAACAAAAGCTTCTTCTGCAGAACCCATAAGCTTTCTTCCGCATAACCCGTGTGGGCGCGAGAGACCACTCCCCTCCCGAATTCGAAACTAACACAAATCTTAATCAAATTGGATGAAACAAATTTTGGATCAATCCTTATTCGATTCTCCTCCAATTAGTCCAAATCCTAATCTAAATCAGTGTTTAAATTAATGGAAATTCGGATTTAAACATGGTATATAAATATATCCTATGAAAACCCATTACCCATCCGAAAACCCTATAAAGCCGTCAAATAGCTCGAATCCTCGACTCCAGGAGATCCCTAGACCCTTGCCCGACCACAAGCGCACCCCTTGAAGCCACTGGCTGGCACACCGGCCGCCGCAGCCGCCACGGACCGTCTGCGCGCGGACAGACCACACAGCAGAACAACCACGATCCCTACTTCATGGTAATGTTTCTCCCTCTCCGTTGCTTCATTTTATGAACGGTTTCTTCGTACACGCTCACAACACGACCCTCTAGGATTCCCTCTAAGTGGGACGAGTATTCGTGTCTCAGATTGATCAAAAAATTGACCAAAAGTTGGGTGAAAAACTATTCCAAAACAGTTCAGAAATTAATCCAAGTACCCATGTTCATGTCCAATTTTCTACCAACCCGTTCAATATTTTAAAAATCTAATTGAAAGGACTTATTCACAGAATAACCGAGATTAAATTTGTACTTTTAGTTTTATAAAATTTGCTTTAATTATTAAATTCAACTTGTTCAAACCTAACCAAAAACTATATTTTTTGAACCCGAAAAATTGCGATACGGAGTGCGCTCCGCCAAACTAGGCCACCTCGTCGTGTACCAATTGCACCAAAAGAGGCATATGGTATATCTGGACGTGTGAACTTTCACAGAAACTGATTCGGACGTGTTTGCACGTCAAAATCCACCCGTATCGTAAAAAGTTCCCGTATTATGACTTTTGCAATAACCATCCTACTTTGTGTACGCTCGTCGGAACATGACAAAACTTGTGCCATTGGATTCGTGGTATCACGCTAATCCTGTGATCCAAGTTTTGCTTGATTTCGAGACAGTTGATAAAATCGCCTATTCGCGGGTCCCACGGGTTGACTTGAAAGGTAAAATTTTGATCGGCTCACCGGAATCCAAAACTGGACATACCGTTGAGTTCGTATTGACGTTTAGTTTTATTTAACCTATAATTTGTCTAATTTAGAGACTTTTACTTATGGCATATTTTTTGGTGCAAAGTGGCCCATATGTGGATTCCGCTTTGACCCAAAATTATTGTTTTGCCCCTGTGTCCAAATTGTACGAAAGGGTAGTATTTTCTAGCTATCTCGCTAATTTTGGGAATATTTGTAATATTTATTTCAGTATCCGGAGACTTTCAGTCAGAGGCAGTGGGTTCTGATACTCTGTACTTGACACATGGACGTTTATATTATGCAGCTTTCCTGTCAGGCAAGTATACCTTGCCATTGTGTTGTTTATTTACATTCATTATTAGCACCCATATTTTATGTTGCTCATTTAGTTATTTTATTTTGCTATATAAACTGTGCGTCCAAGAATAACTTAGGTGCAACGACGGTGGCGTCGTATTTTGTCTTTATTATATATTATGCATGTTGACCTAGTTTTACGAGACCACCCCATTATCATGATGCATTCTTATGTTTCATTGGCTGTGACATATTTTTTACATGGGTTGTGAGTCTTATGTAGGACACAGACTTACGTATTCGGCTGGCCACCAGTGCGTATAGGACGTGCGACGGATATGGTATAACTGCTAATAGTGATGCATGTTAGAAGACTTAGCAGTTATTAGTAGTCCAGGAACATAGACTATTATGGTACGGTGGTCCAATCATTATCCTTGTTTGGTTGTAGGGTTAGGCTATTGTACTAACGATAGGCTATGAACCAAATTTACGACGCCGATACTTGCACTGGTCTCGGCGTAGTAGCTGAAACATGTTGTGGATACAACATGTATAGAGCATGTGGTGGGAAGAACAATGAGTAAGGCGTTTGGACTCCTTTGCACTTTTCCTTATGTAACTCGTACGCTCCGCCGGAGATGCGTAGTCAGATGACCCTTATATTATATATCTACAGACGACCTCTGACGTTCAAAAGATATCATACTTTTTAGGCCCCTGATTCTCCGAGAGAATCATGTCAATCCCATTTTTAGCCAGATAGCCCACGTGTTGGAAAGTTATTCTCAAAGTGCATTCACATAGACGGTTAGGCGACCCTTGGATGTTTATTTTCAGTACTTTATTGGCATGTTGTTTCTGTATCTTGTTACGTCCCTCTGTGGACATGGTCCACTTTCAGATGTAGACGGACATGATTATCCGTAGGAGTACGAACCCGGACCTGACATTTCGTACCAGGTTGAGGAGGTCTTACCTTCGGAGTACCACTGATTCTTTGCAGCTGATGGATATTTTAGTTGCTATTATTTTATTGACATTTATCTTATATTAGAGTTTTGATCTCTTCTGGCATTTAGTTTTTGGTATAGTTGACTGGCAGTGGATTTGTTTCCACCCGACTATCATTCTTTGATACTTCATATTTAAGATTCAGTTATTTATTTTATATTTTTTTATTTGTGATGTGGATGAGATATATATTACGTGTGACTTGTGTCGACAGTATATTACCACTTGTGGGTTTGATATTCATATACAACGTACGTATGTGTTACTATATTCCAACACATTGGAGTTGTCATATACATACGGCTGACATGTGTCGTATACATAGTCCTACGTATTTTGGGACTGGCGTGTGACATATTTTTGTGGTGGCTCATGCAAGTCAAGAGTATATTATCTCAGTTACATTACTATACCGAGCAAGCCTACAAATAGGATTAGAGTATAGGTCTCATCCACATACTTGACTTCCGTCCTTGATTTTGTTCCAAATTTTTTGAACTCACCTACCTTCCTTGACCTTCGAAATTGTACTCGCTTAATTTTCTTGACATATGTTTCCTTGTTTCCTCATATCTTACTATTTAATGTACTCCTCTAATAGTTCCTTGAGAATAGCCTTCTGCCAGAATATAGGAATCCTTGTTAGAAGATAATTATGATAACATACCTACTAAGAAAAAAATTAGAATATTGGCAGCTCCCAAAGTCTAGCATACATAATAAACCCTAGCATCCAACACCTATAAATTGATTGACCATTATCCCTTGATATATTTAGGAATGACTTGAGAGTATCATAGACACTACTAGGGTTAGTTAGAAATTTTACCATATAGTTTGACCCTAGTATTGAGAAACCAATAAAAATCTGAGGTTGAATATTATGACCAAAATATAACTTTCATAGTGAGATAATATAAGAGGACTACAAAGATAGATTCTTGTCTTGATATTAGTAGAGCAGTACCTTAGGAAACCAAGAGGAATGAACCAATACCTTAGTAAGAGTAAGGGTACCGTACCTTCATCTTAGTAGATCTCCTAGAATCTATGATCATCGTTGAGTCATACTTGAGTCTCCATGAGCCATCGACCCTGCCATCTCATCCAACTTTCTATGTACTTTTCTATCTTGAGTTAATCCCTCCCCTCATTATAGGTCAATTGCCATACATCTTTACCCAATTAAAATGTATTGAGTGATTATAATATTTTTCTTGATCATACCTCGAACATAGAGACTAGCATACCATTTTCCCTTAGGAAATTATGATATTATCAAAAGTCTCTCTATTTCATTTTATATCTTATTTCTCTGAAACCTTAAAACTTGATATTTGTGCGACGACTAAAATTTTTTCCTTCATCTTTTAATTCGTGCCAACTAACACTTCTGATTGTAGGCCAAGTGATTTCTTTTACGTTAGGATATATAGTTTGGTAGGATTTTAGTTTTTTAATCTTAATTTTTTGTGCTTAGTAGTTAGAACTTGGCAGGTTGTGTCACGACCCGATTCCGTAGAATCGTTGAGGCGTCCCCCGAATCGTGACCGCCGTGCGGGCCTGGGGTTGCGCCCGCACAAGGCTTTAATGATTTGTATGACAAGCACATATTCAGAGTACGCAGATAAATTGAAACACAGATTTGAAACATGAAAAAGTTCTCTTTATTGATAATGAACATCTATTACAAACTCTTGAACGAGTCAGCTACTATGCCGCACGGGCTTACAAAAGTGTTGACTCAAAATGAGATAGCAGTCCTGTACATTACATCCCTTCATAACTTCAAAAGATATAGACCTCCTGGCTGGAGGACGGCTTTGCCACGGAGCTGCATTTGTGTATGAAGAGTTGCAAGCTCCTGGTTCTTCAAGTACATCAAAGCGGCGCAATCAGGATGCGCCCACAGCTGGACTGGATCGGGAAGACGACTTCGCTCCTCGCTCGGTTCGCCTTGGTGCGGAGAACCTGTTTCAACGAGGGTCAGTATGTCGAAACATACTGGTGAAGGCGAGCTAACCTGACTTTACCAATCAACACGTTGTTTTAATGAAACATGCATATTTGTGGGTTTCTATCTTGCCTTAGTTCATTTACAAGTAAGCAGCATATTGAATTTACTGAAATGAACGTGCCACCGTTCGGTGGATTTTACCTTCCCGTCTGAATGACCTGCATAATACTTACCATGCCTTCCCTGCCACGAAGACACAAGTTAGTTTGCAACAGGTTTTAAATATGCACGATGATCACTGGCATGATTGCCATTGTGGACGTAGCCGAGGACAAGGATAGCATGCCACGAGAGAACACGATGCGCTACAAGCTATCCTGTCCCGAACACGACGACTACACACGAGTTCCGCCCGGATCGAATCGGTGCCAGTGCCCCAGCGACCGTCCGCAGAACCAATACCTTGTGCACAAGTTGTCCATGATCGAACACGATGAACACGTTAACAATTCATGCATTTGAGGCAACACGAGTACAAGAACACGAGTATATGAACACGAGTACACGACAAGCAGTGTTGTATGATTTATTTTGCATAGCCTCCTTGAACAAGTGTGCATAAACAAGATATGATCCATACTTAGCACGATTTATAGAACATTTTCAAACGAACAAGCATGCATATGAGTAACCGTTCCCAAGTTAAATGACAAGCAGTAATAACCAAGTCTATTCTCTTTTATCTTGGTTTCTTTTATTAATACTTGGTATCGTTTGATCGGGGCAAAGAAGAGTTCAAGCTTTTAGGGTGTGAAGCTTGGAAGCAGGGCTAGCTAATCGGGTTGGTAGCCACTCACCTAGATTTTGGAAGGGAGAAGGAAAGAGGCGCTTCACGACTCCGCTCGCAAGCCGCCTACTGCTCGTTCACCTGCATCACGCACAGCTCGATCAATACTCCTTCCACTCTTTCCAATCTCGGAATTGAAGTGCAGTTCAATGAACGAAAATAATGAAAACCATCGAAACCGTTCAAGGAAAACAAGCAAATCCCAAAACCAACTCAAAGCACGAAAGCAACAAGCGACATCGAAAACCGAGGCAATAAAAGATAGCAGCGGAGAGGTCCCTCCTGACTCTGCCGCTAAGTCGTTCCCGGGGGCACGGTCCACTGAATATGGGAATCGATTCCGAAGAAACAAATCCATAACGAGGACGAGTTCTTGTTTCAATCTATCCCGATCGAACGATACCATCTTGTGTTTCTTAGCCGCGCTCTCCGCACCGGGAGAACCGGGCGCTACATCCTACCCAACCAATTGGAAGTTTCATCCCGAAACTTAGGAATAGTGCTTACCGTTAAGGATGATGAACTGAATAGTTTGGGCAATCCCGAATTCGGTGGTTTGAGTCACCACAAATGAGACATTGCCCGAGTTTCTTGCGGCACGTTTCAGCTGTGTGCCCTGGTTTCTTACAATAGAAACATAGTTGCCCTGGGTTTCCTCTCTTGGGACCGCCGTGGTTAGGGCGCTTTGCAGCATTATTTCCTCTATCGTTGCCGTGGCGTTTGTGATGGTAGGTATGCACAGCGCCGGTGAAAACGTGAGGATACTGCGGTTCGAGAGATAGGGCGTGATTCATGACTTCACGCATGGTTCCATACTGATTATTGACCACGTGCCCATGGATGGCAGGGCACAAACCACCTTCAAACCTTCTAGCCCGACTCGCTGCATCAGGTAAATAGGCCCTAGCGAATTTGGAGAGTCGGTTAAATTTGGCGGAATATTGCTTAACTGTCATACTGCCCTGCCTCAGCTGCACGAACTCGTTTTCCATTTTTCGTTGTACTGGAGGGGGTACAAACTCCTCTTCGAACGCGGCACGAAAGGTCGTCCACGAGATCGTCTCCTCTCCGTGATCAAATTGGAGAGATCGTCGATGCACGTTCCACCAATCGTGTGCGTTGAGGCAGAGCTGTAGTTGGGCGCAGGCGACGCGCTTCTCTTCGGGGACCTCTAGCAGAGCGAAGTGATCTTCAAGTTCAGCTAGCCAATCTAGGGCCACCACTGGCTCCTCAGTCCCGTTGAATGGGGTGTTGCAGACTTTCTTGAAGTGGCCAAAGTCGAAGGCAGTCACGTCCCTCGGCCTTGGAATTTTCGGCGTCTCAACTTCAAGCACGGGCTGTTCCACCGGAGTCGTTGTTGTTGCGGTGGAATGGTTGGCAGCCAAAGTCTGAACGATCTGTTGCAGGGTATCTACCTGCTTCTGTTGGACTGAGAATCGGGTCTCTAGATTGCTTTCGAACTTGGCTTGGCGAGCGTCATCTCTTTGTCGTTGCTCTTCTAACATTTGCATTACCCGCTCAAGCGGGTCGACTTGAGATATACCTCGCTGGCTCCGAGAGCTTCCCGAAGTGCCCAAAATACTTTCTTGCGTTTCGTTCGGTGCTTGCACTGCAGATTGCGCTGGTACCATTCCTTCAAAAGAAGGTAAATTACATTAGAATCATAATGTATTATGGACTTATTGCATGAATGTATCTCATTTTGGCCTAGCGAGTTCAAGAGTTCGAACAGGAATTTGATCGTTAAAGGAACTTCTCCAGCACGAGTCTAAGGAACTTGAATCTGTGCTCTGATACCACTATGTCATGACCCGATTCCGTAGAATCGTTGAGGCGTCCCCCGAATCGTGACCGCCGTGCGGGCCTGGGGTTGCGCCCGCACAAGGCTTTAATGATTTGCATGACAAGAACATATTCAGAGTACGCAGATAAATTGAAACACAGATTTGAAACATGAAAAAGTTCTCTTTATTGATAATGAACATCTATTACAAACTCTTGAACGAGTCAGCTATTATGCCGCACGGGCTTACAAAAGTGTTGACTCAAAATGAGATAGCAGTCCTGTACATTACATCCCTTTATAACTTCAAAAGATATAGACCTCCTGGCTGGAGGACGGCTTTGCCACGGAGCTGCATTTGTGTATGAAGAGTTGCAAGCTCCTGGTTCTTCAAGTACTTCAAAGCGGCGCAATCAGGATGCGCCCACAGCTGGACTGGATCGGGAAGACGACTTCGCTCCTCGCTCGGTTCGCCTTGGTGCGGAGAACCTGTTTCAACGAGGGTCAGTATGTCGAAACATACTGGTGAAGGCGAGCTAACCTGGATTTACCAATCAATACGTTGTTTTAATGAAACATGCATATTTGTTGGTTTCTATCTTGCCTTAGTTCATTTACAAGTAAGCAGCATATTGAATTTACTGAAATGAACGTGCCACCGTTCGGTGGATTTTACCTTCCCGTCTGAATGACCTGCACAATACTTACCATGCCTTCCCTGCCACGAAGACACAAGTTAGTTTGCAACAGGTTTTAAATATACACAATGATCACTGGCATGATTGCCATTGTGGACATAGCCGAGGACAAGGATAGCATGCCACGAGAGAACACGATGCGCTGCAAGCTATCCTGTCCCGAACACGACGACTACACACGAGTTCCGCCCGGATCGGATCGATGCCAGTGCCCCAGCGACCGTCTGCAGAACCAATACCTTGTGCACAAGTTGTCCATGATCGAACACGATGAACACGTTAACATTTCATGCATTTGAGGCAACACGAGTACAAGAACATGAGTATATGAACATGAGTACACGACAAGCAGTGTTGTATGATTTATTTTGCATAGCCTCCTTGAACAAGTGTGCATAAACAAGATATGATCCATACTTAGCACGATTTAAAGAATATTTCCAAACGAATAAGCATGCATATGAGTAACCGTTCCCAAGTTAAATGACAAGCAGTAATAACCAAGTCTATTCTCTTTTATCTTGGTTTCTTTTATTAATACTTGGTATCGTTTGATCGGGGCAAAGAAGAGTTCAAGCTTTTAGGGTGTGAAGCTTGGAAGCAGGGCTAGCTAATCGGGTTGGTAGCCACTCACCTAGATTTTGGAAGGGAGAAGGAAAGAGGCGCTTCACGACTCCGCTCGCAAGCCGCCTACTGCTCGTTCACCTGCATCACGAACAGCTCGATCAATACTCCTTCCACTCTTTCCAATCTCGGAATTGAAGTGCAGTTCAATGAACGAAAATAATGAAAACCATCGAAACCGTTCAAGGAAAACAAGCAAATCCTAAAACCAACTCAAAGCACGAAAGAAACAAGCGACATCGAAAACCGAGGCAATAAAAGATAGCAGCGGAGAGGTCCCTCCTGACTCTGCCGCTAAGTCGATCCCGGGGGCACGGTCCACTGAATATGGGAATCGATTCCGAAGAAACAAATCCATAACGAGGACGAGTTCTTGTTTCAATCTATCCCGATCGAACGATACCGTCTTGTGTTTCTTAGCCGCGCTCTCCGCACCGGGAGAACGGGGCGCTACAGGTTGGGTTGTTCATTTAGTTTAGAATATGATTTTGTAATTATCCCTAGTTCCAAATCACATTATCTTTATTAATATATCTCAATATAGGTTATATCCTCTCTTATTTGAGAGCCAGTAACTTCTCCATTCTTAAGTTATAGTATTAGTTAATCCTTGTAAGTTGGGTAGCATACCTCACAACCTAGTATCACATAGTCCTTTTGACCCATTAATGAAGTGTAATAGAACGACACCTGAATATATGCTAGCATAAGAAGATAGTGTTTAACCAGACTGTAAAACTTTAGAGGCCCATACCTCCATTTGGTCGACTAGAGACTTAGACAGGAAGTTAGTATGGCAACTGTAGAGGCACAACACCGGACGAGTCTTATCTTCTTGGTGAACTTGAATTATTTTGTACCTTTTTTCATCATAATCTCGCATGCTTATTTTTTTTACTATCTTGACTTATACTGCTATTATAGCCTAGTTTTGTAAGCTTATTCTTTATCGAGCTTGTTCATGACACATGTGTTAGTGGGGGCCCACATTAATACATTGTCTAAATTAGAACTAATGTATTATGGTCTGATCAACTTTAGTGCACTTGGTTCATCTTTCGTATGACTATTTTACGTGGATTGAGATATAGTTGACTAGTAGACGAATATACTTGCCCTTTAGATAGATCAGAGCATATTGTATCAGTTATATAATTGTACTGATATGAGCATGCGAATAGGAATTTACCAAAAATAAGATTTCAATCCACAACTGCCTTGACAACTCCCTTTTGAATTCTTTAATCGCCTTGAACCCCGTACTTGTATTCTATCACCTCCTCCTTGAATTTTTTATTATTTTTTTTCATCTTTCCCTATTTCGGAATGACAAACTTTCGTACTTGATGTAAGTTTGACACACGGATAGTACTAGGTATACCCCATAGGCCAATCGTACTACTAGGTGGTTATCTTTTGTAATTAAGGGCGTGAAACATGTGATATATTTTGTGTTAACATTTTTGAGGATTGAATCACACGATTAGATAATTTGAGAAAGTTTTTCTTAGATGTATAGTCTTTTATGATAGATCGGTAAATCCTAAGTTGGGTAGAAGTTGCATTGTCAACTTGAGCCAAATTTTATATAAAGGTAAAAATCTTAGATTGAGGTTAAGAAGGTAATCAAGTAAGATAAGATTAAGAGATTTAAGTCATTTTAATTTTGCGAAGTTTTAGAAGAATGATTATGATTTATTTAGTTATGAAAAAAAATATAATGATAAGAATTTAACTTCAAGGAGAAGAATGTCTTATGGATTGAATTTTAAATTTTGATAAATTGGATCAAAAAAATTATAATTTGAGTTTATGATTTAAATTTTGAATATTGGAGGTTGAATCATCGATTTAAATTTTGAGGAGATTATAATAGATTATTTTTATTATTTAAAATTGAACGAGATTATGATAAACTAAATTTAAATTTTAATATTGGTTATTTTAATTTCGAAGAATTATGATAGATTTGAATTAGATTTAGATTTTTTTATTTAAAATTTGAGATGGTTAAGATTGCCTTAACTTAGATACGAATTTTGAGGATTTAAAATTTAACGACTTCAACGAGTACAAATGTAGGCATAGTGGCTTTGAAGAATTTATAGAATAGAGGGACATCATTTTTAGATCATTAGATCATAGATAGCTTAAGATCCTTCATGTAACCAAGAAGGGACAGTTTTCACCCTCCGTCCTATCAACGACACTTCATATCCTGTACTCATCTTCTCTACCGTATTTCCTTGCAACTCGATTCCATGTCCAAGAACTTCATGTGATTGAAATTATTCGTGCCATATTACCTTATTTAAAGTAGATCAGAC
Source organism: Iris macrosiphon (assembly GCA_036927795.1). Taxonomy (NCBI): domain Eukaryota; kingdom Viridiplantae; phylum Streptophyta; class Magnoliopsida; order Asparagales; family Iridaceae; genus Iris; species Iris macrosiphon. The sequence continues at coordinate 293,591 of JAYESA010000021.1, forward strand.
TGACCCTTAGAAATTAATACGTGATTTATATTTTTTTCTTTCCTAATGGAGGTATGATAAATCGTACAAGACCCTTCTCTACCATACTGCCTCCCCTTGTTCTTAAACCGTGACTTATCATTAATTTCGAGGATAAAATTCTTGTAAGATGGGCAGATTATAAACTTCCTAACTTTATTTTATATTTTAAGTATTTTTATAATTATTTAAATGGTAAATTTTTTTTAGAGTATTCTCTTAGTTAATGGGAAAATAAATTTCTTGATTTAATTAATTATAAAAATACTTATTTTAAATTATTTTTCTAAAACTATTTTTACTACTATTTATCTCTTGTTAAAATACTATAAATTTTTAGAAGTTATTTTGTGTACAAAATATTATTGGAATTTGTTTTATAATATATACATATATATATATATATATATATATATATATATATATATATATATATTGTTTGTTTGTTAAGATAAGAAAAGAAAAGGAAAGGGAAAAAAAGAAAAAAAAAAGGAAAAAAGAAAAGAAAAATAAAAAGAAAAGAAAAAGAAAACAACAAATAAACAGAAGCTTCTTCTGCAGAACCCATAAGCTTTCTTCCGCAGAACCCGTGTGCGTGCGAGAGACCACTCCCATCCCGAATTCGAAACTAACCCAAATCTTAATCAAATTGGATGGAACAAATTTTGGATCAATCCTTATCTGATTCTCCTCCAATTAGTCCAAATCATAATCTAAATCAGTGTTTTAATTAATAAAAATTTGGATTTTAACATGTTATATAAATATATCCTATGAAAACCCATTACCCATCCGAAAACCCTAGAAAGCCGTTAAATAGCTCGAACCCTCGACTCTAAAAGATCCCCAGACCCTTGCCTAACCACCAGCGCACCCCTCGGCCGCCGCACCGGCCGCCGCAGCCGCCACGGGCTGCCCGCGTGCGGACAGACCGCACTGCAGAACAGCCACGATCCCTACTTCATGGTAATATTTTCCCTCTCCGTTGCTTCGTTTTATGAACGGTTTCTTCGTACACGCTCACAACACGACCCTCTAGGATTTCCTTCAAGCGGGATGAGTATTCGTATCCCGGATGGATCGACAATTCGACCGAAAGTTGGACAAAAAACTGTTCCAAAATAGTTCAGAAATTAAACCAAGTACCCCTGTTCATGTCCAATTTTCTACCAACTCGTTCAATATTTTAAAATTCTAATTTAAAGGACTTATTCACAGAATAAACGAGATTAAATCTGTTCTTTTAGTTTTATTTAGTTTGCTTTAATTATTAAATTCAACTTGTTCAAACCTAACCAAAAACCATATTTTTAAAACCTGAAAACTTGCGATACGGAGTGCGTCCCGCCAAACCAGACTACCTTGTCGCGTACCAATTGCACCGAAAGGCACGTATGTTATATCTAGATATGTGGGCTTTCGCGGAAGCTGATTCGGACGTGTGTACGCGTTGAAATCTACCCGTATCATAAAATGTTCTCGTATCGCAACGTTTGCAAATAACCACCCTACTTTGTGTACGCTCGTTGGAATGTGACAAAACTTATGCCATTGAATTTATGGTATCACGCTGGTCCTGTGACCCAAGTTTTGCGTGATTCCGAGACAGTTGACCAAACCGCCTATTCGCGGGTCCTACGGGTTGACTTGAAGGGTAAAATTTTGATCGGCTCACCAGAATCCAAAATTGGAGATACCGTTGAGTTCGTATCAACGTTTAGGATTTATTTGATCTATAATTTGTCCAATTTAGAGACTTTTACCCCTGACACATTTTTGGGACAAAGTGGCCTATTTGTGGATCCCGTTTTGACCCAAAATTACCGTTTTGCTCCTGTGTCCAAATTGGACGAAAGGGTAGTATTTTCTAGCTATCTCGCTAATTCTGGGAACTTTGGTGATGTTTATTTTAGCATCCGGAGACGTTCAGTCGGAGGCAGTGGGGTTTAATACTCCGTACTTGACACATGGACGTTTATATTACGCAGGTTTCCTGTTTGGCAAGTATACCTTGTCATTGTGCTGTTTATTTACATTCATTATTAGCACACATATTTTCTGTTGCTTATTTAGTTATTTTATTTTGCTATATAAAATTGCGCATCCAAGAATAACTTGGGTTAATGACGGTGATGTCGTATTTTATCTTTATTACATATTATGTATGTTGACATAGTTTTACGAGACCACCCCATTATCATGAAGCATTCTTATATTTCATTGGTCGTGACACATTTCTTACACAGGTTGTGAGACTCATATAAGACACGGACTTACGTATTTGGCTGGCCACTTGTGCATATAGGACGTACGACGGATAGGGTATAACTGCTATTAGTGATGCATGTTAGAAGACTTAGCAATTATTAGTAGTCCAGGAACATAGAATATTATGGTACGGTGGTCCAATCCTTGTCCTTGTTTGGTTGTAGGGTTGGGCTATTATACTAACGATAGGCTATGAACCAAAGTTACGACACCGATACTTGCACTCTGTCTCGACGTAGTAGCTGAAACATGTTATGGATACAACATATATAGAGCATGTGGTGGGAAGAACAATGAGTAAAGCGTTTGGGCTCCTTTGCACTTTTTCTTATATAACCCGTACGCTCCGCCGGAGATGCGTGGTCTGATGACCCTTATATTATATATCTACAGGTGGCCTCTGACGTTCAAAAGACGTCATGCTTTTTAGGCCCCAGATTCTCCGAGAGAATCATGCCAATCCCATTTTTAGACAGATAGCCCACGTGTTGGAAAGTTGTTCTCAAAGTGCATTCACATAGACGGTTAGTTGACCCTTGGATGTTTATTTTTAGTACTTTATTGGCATGATGTTTCTGTATCTTGTTACGTCCCTCTGAGGACCTGGTCCACTTTCAGGTGTAGACGGGGATGATTATCCGTAGGAGTACTGTCATGGCCCGTACACGGTATAAGGGTCCGAGTAGTGAACAACGTCCAGCCTACGCCGCAGCATCGGCAGTAGAACGCTGTTTGGGTAAACTATCTATCCAGCAATAAAGATCATCAAGATATATAATGCCACCAATGAAGTATGAATACTCAATAACAGATCTATAAGATGGAACAATCGCACGAATATGATATAAAGAACTGAAGATTCAAATACAACTCACAAGATAAAATAATATCCAATGAGTCCTCCAATAATAAGAAATGCTAATATAAACGTTGGAGACAAATCCAGTACAAAAACCTATCTACTGAGCTACAGGTACTGGGTTGTCTGTCTCAACCGGGATGAGACCCTCCAGAGCCAAAGTCTCTGGCTCTAAGCCAACTATGTCTTGAGTCCCATAGTGAGTGGGATACCACTTCTCAGTGTCATCTGAAAAAAAAATATCCAGTCAGGAAAGGAGCAAAGTACACCTCTAACAGTAGTTCCAATGAATGATAAAAACTATGTAACCGTAAATAGAGTGAATATTGTCATGACCTGCACCCAAAAAATCGGGCATGAGTCATGGGTACGTCCAGCCTACGCCGCAGCATCGGCGGTAGAACGCTGTCTAGGTCTACTATCTAGCTAACAATCTCACACAACAATATAAGTACCTGTCAAGATCTCAACTCCAAACGGAGGAACAATATGATAGAGATAACACAAGTACTCAATCACGATCTAAGTACGATAAGATAACAAAGAAGTCTAACAACTACAAAGTCTATAACAACTACTACTAAAGACAACAACAATAGTAATAATAACAACAATATCCTGAATCAAATACAATACAAAGTCTCAAACCAAAAGCCGGGGACAAATCCGGTACAAAAAGCTAATAAATACAACTAAGGTCCTAGTGATCCCGGCTACTAACCCGGAAATCACTCCTAAACTAGGGGGTCCCTGTTTGCACCATCG
>JAYESA010000021.1:302500-312500 GCA_036927795.1 Iris macrosiphon
ATCCTGTGCTGTACCAAATGGAGGTACAGTGGGGCAATCTCGCATCTGGTGAGCAACGGATCCACAGAACAGATACACCTTCAGCCTCCTCCTACAAATATCCCAAGTGTGTCCTGCCTACCTGCAGTAGGCACAAGTGGGCACTCTCTGATCCTGACCCTGCTGCCCCAGATGCTGCGCTATCTTCTGCACATAGGGACGCTTAGACGGTCCCGCACTACCACTCGCACTACCTGAGTCATCCCTGCCTCTCTTGGACTTGAGCTCCAAGTCATCCTCTGCCCTCTGAGCGCCCCCTACGATCTTCTCGAAAGTCGTCTCACGGTCACTCCTAGTCAAAGACTTGACCACCATGACCAAGCCCTTGCGAAACTTCCTCGCCTTTGCTTGTAAACCCCTAGATTTTTCAGGAATTTTAAATAAATTTTCGAAAATTTTTCTAAAATTTTTTGTGATTTTTCAGGAATTAAAATAAATGTTCTTCTAAATCAAATATTTTTAAGTATTAAAAATAAGTATTAAAATATTATAAAAATAATATTTTTGGGGGTAAAATAAAATATTAGACATAGGGTAATTTTTTCTGGAATTTATTGGACCCCAGAAACTATTTTTAAAGACCTAAAAATTAATATTTTAATTAAACCAAAACAAACCAAAATAGACCGGATTGAACCAACCGGTTCAACCCTGAACCGAATTCTGAACCAACCCAAACCGGACCCAAACCCTAGCGGGTCGGGTCGGGTCTGAACCTGACCCACTACCCGTTAACCCGACCCGCTTTCCCGCTACAGTAAACGTAACCCCCGATCCCCCGACTTCCCCTCAGCCGTTCACCGCCGTCGATCCCGGCCGCCCGCTTCCCCCGCTGACCGTTTTGACCCCTTCGCCTTCCCGACCTCTCCTCTCCCGGCCAATGGCCACCACCACCACCACTATATAAACCCTCGACCCGGTCACCCCCGATACCCCCAACACCATCAACCTCCACTGCCATCCGCCGAGCTCCACCGCCTCCATCAGCGCCGACCCTCCTCAGCCAATCCCACCCACCAGCCTCCGTCGCTTCCGCCACTTCCACCGCTCCAGTAACCGTCGACGAACCCCCAGCCCACAGCCATCACCATCACCGTTAACCCCTCTGGCTACCGGCCCCCACACAGTCCTCCCCGAGCTCCCCCAGCGCTGACGAGCTTCCCACGACGACTCCGATGACCCGTCGAAGACCTCCGCCGTCGCCAGCATCGAGCACAACGCCGCCGGCCGAGCACCGCCGTAGCCGCACCGCGCCGCATGTACACGACATATAGTCGATTCCGGCATCCTGTTCTTGTAAGCATTTCTCTCTCCTCGCCGCTTTATTTTTTGTTCTGTCTGTTGCTACGCGAACCCTGCGTTATCCTCTCGAACCCCGTGCAACTCGTTTGGGGTATCGCGTCCTGTGTCGGTCGTAAACTGCGACGCAAAATCAGGAAATTAAACCTCCAATTCTAAAAATTCAGAATTTGTCCCGAACTTCCCAGTTCGCGACCGTTTTGCGACCAACCTATGAAATATTTTCAAAATTGGTTTGAACAGTAATTTAGACCAAATGACCTAGTTTTTAAACCCTATTTTAGTGTAATTTATTGAGCTGTAGATTGCATGTTATTCGAGGGTGAAAATGACCAAAATATTGGTTATTTAAATACCCTAATTTTCCTGGAACTGAGTGTGCCCCGCTAAACGGGACAACTTGGTCGTGTGCAAACTTCACCGAAAGATGCGCGCCATTAATACAGATGTGTGGGATTTCGCAGAAGTTGATTTGGATGTGCGTACACACCGGAATCAACGCGTATCCGTCGACAACGCCCCGTATCGGCCCTATTCTGAAACTCGTTGTAACTTCGTGTATGCTCGTCGTATCGAAACGAAACTTGCGCCATCAGACTCGTAGCAATACGCTGGTCCTGTGACCCAAGTTTGGTTCGATTATGAGAACGTTGACAAAATCTCGTATCGTGGGCCCTATGACTCCACTTGACGGGCGATTTTGTGATCGGCTCATCGGAATCTAGTTCTGGATATTCCGTTGGGTTCGTATCAACGTTCTGGAGTTGTAAACACTAAGTTTGACAAATTTGGAGAAATTTATCTCTGGCACATTTTTTGGTGCGAAGCGGACCACATGTGGACCCCGCTTTGACCAGAAACTGTCACTTTTGCCCCTATGTCCAATTTGGACTTATGGACAGGCAATTTTAGCTATTTGATATCTTCTGAACCTGATGGTAATGTTTATTTCAGCAACCAGAGGAGTACCTGCAGATCCCGCTGATACCAGAGTAGCAGTTGGTAATCAAATCCCAGGCAAGTGTACCTTGCCAAATCTTACAGTTCTTGTTACATAATATTTTTTTAAATTATTTATATGTTGTATCTGTTTAACCTAGGACAGTGTGACATTACTTAATGTTCGAACAAGATTCGGGTGTCAATGCCGTACACGAAGTTATGTAAAGTTACCTAGACATGGATATCGAAACCCTATACATTCTCGTGCTTGCCTTATCAAGTACGTCATACCTCAGGACACCTGACACAATTCATGAAACAGAATCTTCCTAAGATATTCATGGTAATTCTGTATAGGATACAGGTTTTGTGACATATACTTTATACACATGCATAGATATCATTATGACTTGCTGCATTAGATATGATCTTGCGTGTGATGGATATGAGACGTATGATTACATTGGGTGGGGAGAGACACACAGGCTACAGGTTGATTATATTATTATGGTGTCGTAGCCTCTCCGAGCTAGACTCATACATGATATCACTGCTACCGGCTCCCCGACACAGAGCTTGTAGTGGCCTCAGCCTGAGTTCTAGTGATGCTCTCATCTTGCATATCACTTAGCTGGTTATATAGTTTACCCTATTGATTCATTTATTATTGTACTGTATTTATTTTGGCTTGAGTTATTCTTGTACCTTGCTATGTCCCCTGAGGACCTGGAATCCGGATTATATCCCCAGGTTTAGCAGAGGAGATCTACCCCGAGGTGTACGGGACAGGAGCTGACACTGGAGCAGTACCAGAACCAGAAGATGAGGTGATTGCCGAGGATTTCTCCTGAGTATCTGGTTTATTATACTCAGTTATTTCTATTTGTTGATCTTCTATTTTCCTGTCTACTGAACTAATGTATCAGACTTATCATCGGGTTGTTCCCGAGATATATTTATTGAGACTTGATGTTGATTTATATTTCATATTGATGTATTCATTTCTGTGGATGAGATTAGTATATTAGAACCTTAATATTGTTTTACAGCTTAAGTATACCCAGATGGGTCCATTAAATTGGGTTTGCCCATTGGTGTGTGCTGCTAGACATTGCCACGTGTTTAGTCCCTCAATATTTTAGGACTGGGACGTGACATAGTTTTTGTGGTAGCCCATGCAGGTCAACGACTAAATTGCTTCTGTTTCAACTTAGGAACTGAGCAAGCCTGCGACAAGGATAGGATAAGTTTTAGGATCTCATCCACTTGATTGAATCGTTCTTGATATCTATATCGGATTCGAATTAATTTATTGACATGCATCCTGCCTTGATTCCTCTGTGCGCCTCTTATAGTTTATTTTGGATGCAGAGTAATGGATCCACCGGCAAACGACAAAACTCCTGCGAGAACATCACTAGGTGCTGTAGCCACCTACGAAGAAGATGAAGTGACGCCATTTAGGGGAGATCCCTCCACTCACCAAAGCAGTCAAGTAAATCGGCAGGCTTCTAGATTTCGGCAATATAACATTCCACCTCCGCCACAGTTTACTCCACCAATGCCCGTATTCCCACAAGGGCAGGCTATGGACGGGCATCAGATATTATAAATTATCTATGCAATGATACAAGCTCAACAGCAGATTCAACAAGAGGCTCTGCGAAACAGCTTAGTAATCGCATTAGAGCAGGCAAATCTACTAGCACGACGACCATCAACGGGATCTATCACCGATTTTCGCCAGCTGAAGCCCCGCACCTTTTCAGGCAAGAAGGAGCCCACTGAAGTTCATGAGTGGCTCACCAACACTCAACATTAATTAGAAGCAGCTGAGCTTCCAAGAAAACGTTGGATGACTACCATCTGGATGCAATTGACAGGCAATGCACATCACTAGTGGCTATCTGAGGAGACACGGCTTGGACCAGACCGAGTCACTTGGGAAGAGTTCTCTAGACTCTTTCAGGAGATGTACATTCCATCTATCGCTCGATCGGAACTTCGGGACAAGTTCAATTGCCTCACTCAAGATAATATGACAGTGGAAGAGTACAATGCGGAGTTCATTCGTCTAAGTCGCTTCGCCCCTACCCTGATCCCGACAGAAGAAGAGAAGGCTGAGAAGTTTTTCGACGGACTAAACTTTGAGCTACAGAGACTGATCGGATCCGTTGTACCTACTTCTTACTCGGATGTCCTTGCTGCAGCCCGACGCATGGAGCGCGTCACCAGGAGAGAGACCAGCCTGAAGCGGTCTTCCACAGCACCAGCCAGAGCACCACAGGAAGAAGCTGCAAAGAGACCTCACATGCTCCAGCCACCCGGAGCATCTCTGCAGGCACTGCCTATCTGTCAACATTGTGGCAAGCGAGGCCATATTGAGAATGAGTGCAGACGTAAAATGGGATTATGTTTAGCTTGCGGATCCAGTCAGCATTTAGTGAGGGAATGCCTTGAGCGTCGAGAAGGAGCACCAATGGTAAACCAACATGCTCTACCAGCAACAGGAGGATATCATCCGAGGCCACCCTTGGCACCCCAGGCAGTACTCTTCCAGCAGGCCCAGCAGCATCAGAGGAATCCACCACAAGGACGCGGACAAGCTTTTGCGATGACCTTGGAGGACGTGCAGACTCGTGGAGTAGCAAATGCGCGTAAGTTTTTCATAGTTATCTGTTTCTAGTAATGCCTTAGCACATGCCTGTTAGTTCATTTTCTAGCCTAAAAACTAGTATTTTAAACTGGTTAATAATTGATAACCTAGTATTTTGAACTTATTAATAATTGATAACCTAGTTTTTCTAAGCTGTAGTTTTCTCTAACCAGATTTCCTTCACTCTTGAATTACCTAACTTTTATTGCCTAGGAAAATATTTTATTTCTTCCCTATGAGTTTTGTTTAAACCCTCATCTTTCGAATTCTCCTTTATCATGATTTTTTTTTGTCGTGCTTCGAACTTGTTTTACAAACCGTGTCATCTCTTCTGACCGGTTATGTTTCGTTATTCTTTGATTGCGAGGATGCAATCCTCTTAAGGGGGGTAGATTATAAACCCCCAGATTTTTCAGGAATTTAAAATAAATTTTCGAAATTTTTTCTGGAATTTGCTATGATTTTCAGGATTTAAAATAAATGTTCTTCTGAATCAAATATTTTTAAGTATTAAAAATAAGTATTAAAATATTATGAAAATAATATTTTTGGGTGTAAAATAAAATATTAGACATAGGGTAATTTTTTCTGGAATTTATTAGACCCCAGAACTATTTTTAAAGACCTAAAAATTAATGTTTTAATTAAACCAAAACAAACCAAAATAGACCGGATTGAACCAACCGGTTCAACCCTGAACCGAATTCTGAACCAACCAAAACCGGACCCAAACCCTAGTGGGTCGGGTCGGGTCTGAACCCGACCCACTACCCGTTAACCCGACCCGCTTTCCCGCTATAGTAAACGTAACCCCCGATCCCCCGACTTTCCCTCAGCCGTTCACCACCGCCGATCTCGGTCGCCCGCTTCCCCCGCCGACCGTTTCGACCCCCTCGCCTTCCCGACCTCTCCTCTCCCGGCCAACGGCCACCACCACCACTATATAAACCCTCGACCCGGCCACCCCCGATACCCCCAACACCATCAACCTCCACCGTCATCCGCCGAGCTCCACCGCCTCCGTCAGCGCCGACCCTCCTCAGCCGATCCCAGTCACCAGCCTCCGCCGCTTCCACCACTCCAGCAACCATCGACGAACCCCCAGCCCACAGCTATCAGCATCACCGTTAACCCCTCCGGCCACCGGCCCCCACACAGTCCTCCCTGAGCTCCCCCAGCGCTGACGAGCTTCCCACGACGACTCCGACGACCCGTCGAAGACCTCCGATGCCGCCAGCATCGAGCACAGCGCCGCCAGTCGAGCACCGCCATAGCCGCGCCGCGTCGCGTGTACACGGCATATAGTCGATTCCGGCATCCTATTCCCGTAAGCATTTCTCTCTCCTTGTCGCCTCATTTTCCGTTCTATCTGTTGCTACGCGAACCCTGCGTGACCCTCTCGAACCCCGTGCAACTCGTTCGGGGTATCGCGTCCTGAGTCGGTCACAAATTGCGACGCAAAATTAGGAAATTGAACCCCCAATTCTGAAAATTCAGAATTCTTCCCGAACTCCCCAGTTCACGACCGTTTTGTGACCAACCTGTGAAATGTTTTCAAAATTGGTTTGAACAGTAATTTAGACCAAATGACCTAGTTTTAAACCCTATTTTAGTGTAATTTATTGAGCTGTAGATTGCATGTTATTCGAGGGTGAAAATGACCAAAATATTGGTTATTTAAATACCCTGACTTTCTCGGAACTGGGTGCGCCCCGCTAAACGGGACGACTTGGTCATGTGCGAACTTCACCGAAAGGTGCATGCCGTTAATACGGACGTGTGGGATTTTATGGAAGTTGATTTGGATATGCATGCACACCGGAATCAACGCGTATTCGTCGACAACGCCCCATATCGGCCCTGTTATAAAACTCATTGTAACTTCGTGTACGCTCGTCGTATCGAAACAAAACTTGCATCATCAGACTCGTAGCAATACGTTGGTCTTGTGACCCAAGTTTGGTTCGATTATGAGAACGTTGACAAAATCCCGTATCGTGGGCCCCACGGCTCTACTTGACGGGCGATTTTGTGATCGGCTCATCGAAATCTAGTTCTGGACATTTTGTTGGGTTCGTATCATCGTTCTGGACTTGTAGACACTAAGTTTGATGGATTTGGAGAACTTTGTCTCTGGCATATTTTTCGGTACGAAGCGGGCCACATGTGGATCCCGCTTTGACCAGAAACTGTCACTTTTGCCCCTATATCCAAATTGGACTTATGGACAGGCAATTCTAGCTATTTGATATCTTCTGAACCTGATGGTAACATTTATTTCAGCAATCGGAGGAGTACCTGTAGATCCCGCTGATACCAGAGTAGCAGTTGGTAATCAAATCCCAGGCAAGTGTACCTTGCCAAATCTTGCAGTTCTTGTTACATAATATTCCTTTGAATTATTTATATGTTGTATCTGTTCAACCTAGGACCGTGTGACATTACTTAATGTCCGAACAAGATTCGGGTGTCAACGCATACGCGAAGTTGTGTAAAGTCACCTAGACATGGATATCAAAACCCTATACATTCTCGTGCTTGCCTTATCAAGTACGTCATACCTCAGGACACCTGACACAATTCATGAAACAGAATCTTCCTGAGATATTCATGGTGATTCTGTATAGGATACAGGTTTTGTGACATATACTTTATACACATGCATAGATATCATTATGACTTATTGTATTAGATATGATCTTGCGTGTCATGGACATGAGACGTGTGATTACATTGGGTGGGGAGAGACACACACGCTACAGGTTGATTATATTATTACGGTGTCGGAGCCTCTCCGAGCTAGACTCCTACATGATATTACTGCTACCGGTCCCCCGACACAGAGCTTGTAGTGGCCTTATCCTGAGTTCTAGTGATGCTCTCATATTGTATATCACTTAGCTAGTTATTTAGTTTACCCTATTGATTCATTTATTATTGTACTACATTTATTTTGGCTTGAGTTATTCTTGTACCTTGCTATGTCCCCTGAGGACTTGGAATCCGGATTATATCCCCAGGTTTAGCAGAGGAGATCTACCCCGAGGTGTATGGGACAGGAGCTGACACTGGAGCAATACCAGAACCTGAAGACGAGGTGATCGCCGAGGATTTCTCCTAAGTATCTGGTTTATTATACTCAGTTATTTCTATTTGTTGATCTTCTATTTTCCTGTCTACTGAACTAATGTATCAGACTTATCATCGGGTTATTCCCGAGATATATTTATTGCGACTTGATGTTGATTTATATTTTATATTGATGTATTCATTTCTGTGGATGAGATTAGTATGTTAGAACCTTACTGTTGTTTTACAGCTTAAGTACACCCCGATGGGTCCATTAAATTGGGTTTGCCCATTGGTGTGTGCTGCTGGCTATTGTTACGTGTCTAGTCCCTCGATATTTTGGGAGTGGGGTGTGACATTGCTGCCTCACTCAAGCCCTCTACAAATCTGCCCAGACGGCAGAACTCTGCTGCATACTCGTCCACTAGCATGCTCCCCTGGACGAGTGCCTCAAACTGGCTCTCCAAGGCACTGAGCGCCACATCTGGGAAAAACTTCTCCTTAAAAAGCCTCTTGAAAGCCTCCCAAGTAAGCTCTGGTGCCGCGATCCTCGTATCAGTGTGATACCACATCAAAGCGAGGTCGAACATCTGACTGCCCGCTGCCTCTATCTGTATGCTGTCTGGAAACTGTGCCAGCCAAAAAATCCCCTCAATCTGCTCTATCCAGTCATCCACGTACAGGATCCCCTCTCTACCCCAGAACTCCTTGGGCTGCATCCTCTGGAAGTCAATGATGCTGCCTGGCCTCGGATGTTGTGCCTAATCTGCCTGTGGCTGGATCTGAGCCACTCTGTCCACTACCGTCATGGCCACCTGGTGGGCATTCTCAATGCCCAACCTCATCACATCCACCTGGCAGTGCTGCGCGTCCATCATCTCCCTGAAGAATACAAACAATTGTGCGACGTCTACTGGTACAGGAGGTGGTGGAGGAGGTACCACCGGAACGACTGGGGTAGTCCTCGGATCGACAGGTGGAGGAGGATCTCCGAGAGAAGCAGATGCTCCCTCAACTGCAGGAGTGGTGAGTGGAGCGGTAGCAGCTGCCTGAATACGAGCTGGACGAGAGGTGTCAGACCTCTTGGTTGCAGCTGCTGGAACGGTACGATGGGATCGTGTCTTTAGAGACATCCTGAACACAGATCAAAAGAAGTCAATACGGTGCAAGATATGATATTATCAAAGGAGGACAGTAATATTTCAAAAGAAAGCAATTTCAGAATAATTAGATTGGAATTGTTCCTAGTCGTGATTGAGTACACTCTCATCCTAGATCCTATATCCTAGAGCAGGCTCGCAGCAGTACAACTAAATTGTTGTACTACCACGAGATCGCACTAATTGCGAAGCGCGAGACCTGCGTGGGCCGCCACCAAAAATATGTCATGACCCATACCCAAAAAATCGGGCATGAGTCATGGGTACGTCCAGCCTACGTCGTAGCATCGGCGGTAGAACGTTGTCTAGGTCTACTATCTAGCTAAAAATCTCACACAACAATATAAGTACCTGTCAAGATCTCAACAACTCCAAATGGAGGAACAATATGATAGAGATAACACAAGTACTCAATCATGATCTAAGCACGATAAGATAACAAAAAAGTCTAACAACTACAAAGTCTACAACAACTACTACTAAAGACAATAATAATAGTAATAATAACAACAATATCCTGAATCAAATGCAATACAAAGTCTCAAACCAAAAGCCGGGGACAAATCCGGTACCAAAAGCTAATAAATACAACTGAGGTCCTAGTGATCCCGGCTACCAACCCGGAAATCACTCCTGAACTAGGGGTCCCTGTCTGCACCATCGACAGGCTGAGGTCCATAAAACGTCGGACACCAATCTTCTGGATCCTCTAAAAAATATATCCAGTCAGGATTGGAGCAAGTACACCTCTAACAACAGTTCCAGTTAAATGATAAAAATTATAAAGCAGTTGTAGCAAGTAGCACAAGGTGAAGGAAATGAAGTATGAACAAGG